>OY829913.1:186328753-186616253 GCA_963691935.1 Nephrotoma guestfalica
CACCAACAGAACTGAAAAACCATGAAATACAGTATATATGTTTATATACTTAAAATTTATTATGGAAAAATATGGATTAATATGGTACGAGTATGTGTTAATAAAGTATGTACTATGTATTAAAACAATGAGAACAAATGAAAAAACACTTAACTTATGAATTTTTTGGTATCAAAAAAGTCAAAATATTGAAGGTTTACATAAAATTCATATGATGCATGCAAGCAACGGTATCAAGATACATATAAACGAAAATTGTTATGTATGTACATACTATACACCATTCCAAGCGCACCATACACAAATTAATATATACAACCATACAATATGACTTACAATACAATAACTTTTCATTTTACTCATCATTCGATCACCAAAACATGCTAACCATTTCCTCCACCCATATAATTGACAACCAGCAATAACTATTTAGCCAACTTAGAACAAGCTAATCAAAACCTTTACCAAGTCTCCCGTTCAACCTAGAAAATAATTCAATTAAAGAAGTGCCATGAAGCCCGAAAATACAAAATCTATCTAAGTACAGCAATATTTGTCTGCATTTAAATTTTATTCTGTAGTCTCTAAGCTATTTATAATTTCAAAAATTCCAACAACCACTGAAATATCAAATTCATTAGCAAACCCGGTTATAGTCATTATGATTCCTACCTTGACTTCTTCCACAAAAAGTTATGAAAATGTGCATGCTTCCTAAAAAATATTAATTAAAATTAAAATTTAATTTAAACAAGAATCAGGCAACACCGCTGTTATGCAACTTTATAAAATTTCCCTTCTCCGATACCTCAATTTTCCATACAATCATATTCGTTTGATCAATTAAAATAATTTTATAAACCCATTGACGTAAAACGAATTAAATCCTAAATATACAATTAAATTATAATAAATCAAATAAAACTCAGTATTGTTAACTATTCAATCAGGAAATTATAAAGGAAACCAACTATAAAGGATAGTATTAATATTAAACATCTCAGACGTTTCTAGCTTCTTAAATTCCCAAATAAACTAAATCAATAATTTCAATAGTAATTATCAACTAGTTAAAAGAATAAAAAGAATTATTACTACTATTTACAACCAATTATGGCCACATTGATTGACTTTTAAATTAAAATTTAGTTTTTAATGAAAAAGTAGTACAGCTTCAAAGATATTCTGTAATCAAAAAACTTCATTAGAACTAAATAAATTATCTTAATCAGGAACAGCAATGAATAATAATATTAATAATTCACACCTGATGAACCTCGATAACTCTAAACTAAAATCCAATAAATATAATAATTAATTACTCAGAAGCTGAATAATTGGATACATGAACAACACTAAAATCAGCCAATCTGTGAAATTAAAATATAGCCGAGTAGAAGGCGAACAAAAAAAAAATGCCATGCAAATTTCCTTCTGTCAAGATCCTCCCCGACCTTAGCCATCCATATCTCGTATGTGGCGTGCACATAAACTCTACCCATCCATCCTCAATCCCGATAAACTATACCTTTCACTTCCAAGTCAATCCCCATTCAGAACTTCATTATTCTCCGCTAGGACATCCCTAATCCGGCGATCACCGTACAATATACAAAGTAAAATCTGTGTGTATGCACGTAGAATGGATGAACGAAATTACCACTCTTCAAGCGTACACCCCAACCACAATCTATACATTTTATACGACGATCATCAAATCAAAGATACTACCACGGTAGATGGTAAATTTCTAAACGAAAGCTACCCTAAAAATTAAAAACAGTTCAGCAAAACCAAAAATAAACAAACAAAGTTCATGCTGCAGGCGAATGAAAATTCATTTCTCCACCGCATCTACAAGATACAATCAAGTAACGCGAAAAAACTCTTCAAAAACAAAATTCCATATCAACCGTATGAAAGTTTCTTCTCAAGTTTTCTACTAACATAGAAAGAATATACATTGCGAGACGGCCGTATACACACACGTAGGCCCTGGTTTATCAATTATTATAAATTCATTTCTGCGCGATCATCACACATACACACATTGAAAACCCTTTCACAATAAAAACAATATACGAGTAAATATGTACAATTCAAAAACAAATGGTAGATCATTCGATCACCAAACATGCTCACTCCACCTAGCAAAAATATAATGTACGAGTAAATATGAATATAAAACAATTGAGAAAAACACAAAAAATAATCATCGTTCATCACCGTACATAACTTGACGCGCTATACTCTGTTAGCTATACTCGATAACCCACTACATGAGAATTCTAGAACTCTATACCTTTAAGGGTTATAAAATACATACAGGTGTACAAAACAAAAGGTAGATCATTCGATCACCAAAACATGCTTACACTACTTAGCAAAATATAATGTACGAGTAAATATGTATGGGTCATTCCATTATATTTCAGGGAATTTTTCGCAATTTTCAAAATTTGTCTCTTAGATTTTAATTTTTTGTTTTTTTTCGTGTTTCTTATGTAACATTGGCATGCAAAAGTGTTTTTTGTTTTTCATTTTGACAATCGAAATTCCCGTTATTCAATATGTCAGTTTGACATCTTTCGCACTTTTAATATTGTGTCTATACATAAAATGTTGTATTTTCCGTTCTGTAAAAGATATTGTTTTCGTTTTTACTACGTTAGAAAGGTGAATATTTATGGTTAACAAATAAATTTAAAAAAAATTTCAAAGTACCGTTATTTTCAAAGTTATGGCAAGATATATGTGCGCACGGCTTTTTACCGCTAGAGGGCGCAGCTACCAAAATCTTAATACTATTTATTCAGGGTTTGAAAGGTAGAGGTTCAGCCTTTTAAACAAGCTATAAATCATATTTGCATTGCTTCTAGTTTGGCTGCTGATTACATGCTATGTCTAGTGCCGATGTGGTGTGTTTGTATAGATCCTCTCGTGTATGGTTGACATTGTTGAGTAGATGGAAATCGCTCTCCAAGATTATCTCTGCAATTTGCTTTCCTAATTTGTCATTTATGTTGTTGCTTCCCCACATGCTGCTATGTGCATTCATATTTCCGGCTATTATTATATCAGTTTTATTTTTTGTGAGTCTATTAGTTTTTCTGAATTCAGTTTGTACTATTATTTTATAATTTCTTTTATTTTTTTTTTATTTGAATTATTGAAGGCTTTGTTTTTGTATTTTATATTAACCGCAATTGTTTCAATATGTGAAAGCGTTAGATTAAGGTTTATAGTTCTAGCGCTTATGTTATTTTTTGTTAAAATTCCTACTCCACCATAACCGTCTGTTCTGCTGTTGATAAATATTTTGTAATTATTTATTTTTATTTTATCATTTGATTTGGTCAATACTTAATATTTTATTTTAAAAAATATTATTTAAAAAAAATATATTAGTGTTCACAATTTAATTTAGATCCTACTTATAAGCGTAATCTACACATTTAATGATTTTACAGGTTCATTAGTCCGAGTGAATCTGCTCTTCTCAGTCGTTTAAATCGCGGCTGTTTTAGTATATCTCGAGCCAATTCGTTGGGATGTCCCTGAAGTTTTGAGTAGTATTTCGAACTGAATTCCTTGATTGTTTCTTTAACAGTTTTAAAACAAAGTTCGTTGTGTATGTTAGTATTTCGGATATACCATGGAGCAATACATCGCAGTAGTTTCGCTTGAGTTAGTTGCAAGAGTTCTCTATTTGATGCACTGGTGGATCCCCATAATTGAAAACCATATGTCCATATTGGCTTGATTAACGCTTTGTATAGTAAGACCTTATTGTAAGCCTTCAATATATATATATATATATATATATATATATATATATATATATATATATATATATATATATATATATATATATATATATATATATATATATATATATAAAGGGTGTTTTTTTAAGAGGTTGCCGATTTTTTTTTTGAATAAAACACATATAAAATTATGAAATGACCAAAATTTTTTTTTATTTGGTAGATAATTTTTTGGCATTTAACATTTAAACACAATTTCTGGCATATGGCTACCACGACTATTTTTCACAAATGTCATTCTGGAGGTCCAATTTTCCAGCACTTTTTCAAGCATTTGAGGGCGTATGTCAGCAATGACACGTTGAATATTGGTTTCCAAAGCGTCAATCGATTGAGGTTTATCCACATAAACCAATGACTTCACGTATCCCCACAAAAAGTAATCGAGTGGCGTCAAATCGCACGAACGCGGAGGCCAATTCACCGGACCATTTCTCGAAATAATGTTGTCGTTGAAAGTTTCTTTCAATAAGTCGATTGTTTCACGTGCTGTATGGCAAGTGGCACCATCTTGTTGAAACCACATTTCATTCATATCCATATCTTCAAGATTTGACAACAAAAACTCATTTAACATGGTTCTGTATCGATTTCCATTCACGGTAACGCGTCGTCCTTCCTCATTTTTAAAGAAATATGGACCGATGATCCCACCAGCCCATAGACCGCACCAAACAGTACATTTATCAGGATGCATTGGTAATTCTAGAACGGCGTGTGGATTATCTTTGCTCCAAATGCGACAATTTTGTTTGTTGACGTATCCATTTAACCAAAAATGCGCCTCATCACTGAAGAGAATTTTACGGTAAAAAAATGGATCTTCGTTCAATTGATTTAACGACCAATCACTGAATTCACGGCGCAAACGATGGTCGTGTGGCTTTAATTCTTGCACCAATTGAATTTTGTATGGCACCAAACCCAAATCTTTACGTAAAATTTTCCATAAAGTCGATGGACAAAGTCCAATTTGCTGAGCACGACGACGAATCGATAAATTGTCGTTTTCTTCGACACTGGCCTCAACGACAGCAATATTTTCTTCTGTACGAACTCTTCTCATTCTTGTCGGTGGCTTGGCATCCAAAAGAGTGAATGTAGACCGAAATTTGGTAATTACGTTCTTTATTGTGGTCTCTGACGGACGATTATGTGCACCATAAAATTCACGAAGTGCTCTATAAACATTTTTAATTGAACACTGATTTTGAAAATAAATTTCCACGATTTGAAAACGTTGTTCTGGAGTTAACCTATTCATAATGATTTGCCAAACAATACTGAGTAGAAATGCCACTTTGAGCTGTCAAAACAACTGTCATAAAATAAAACGACATCTATCGGAAAAACAAACCTCCTAAAAAAACACCCGTTATATATATATATATATATATATATATATATATATATATATATATATATATATATATATATATATATATATATATATATATATATATATATATATATATATATATAGGACAATACCATGTATTTGTAGTACTAGCGAATTACTGCTAGCCTAACGAAATCGATTCTTTCATATTTTTCATATATGTTTCATTCTCACAATTAACTTTTCGTGTTTTTTACGAATTTATTTTATAATTTTTTACTTTTGTTTTTCTATTGTAATGGGTTTTATTGTGATTGTTCCGTATATTGGTCTATCTTCAGTACTCTCGAATTAAATAGACAATCATAGAAAATTATTCCATTTAGCGTCAATCTGAGTGACAAACGACTATGATAATCGACACCTACTTATACACAATCAACTTCCCAACCACCCCATACCCTTATCGCTGTACTAATATTTGGCTGTAGCACCTTTTCCCGATATATAATATTAGTTATAGATTTAACACGGAAGTTTTCTTCAGCGAGAGCAGCTTGAATCTCGTTTGGGTTAACAAAGCTCTCAATTCCTTTTAACATCACAACCAACCCTTTTTGGCTCCTTAATTGATAAGTATGGTAGTGTTTTCCCATTTTCATCAAAATGATTTATCAAGGCCTTGTATGCCTCAATATTTGACAGTTGAATTTTGTTTTTTTATATTTCCTCGTTTAGCCCCGGAAATATAACAGTTACTCTCCGTTAAAGTGTCGATGGTTCTTGCTAAATCTCTATTTGATTCTTCCCTCAAATAGATTGGTTGCGGTTTCTCAGTTTTTGATGTGTTATTTTTTGGTACAGTATCTTCAGCAGCTTTCATCGGCGTTTATTAAACTAGAAAACCGGTTGCTATGAACCAATTCAACCGTGGCTCTAGCTTAGTAAATTTATTCACGCTCGTATTGCCGTTGATCTAGGGCTTCTTTTTCGTTTGAGCATGATATACCTGTCTAAACCCGTTTGCACTAAACACTGCCCTTCATCACTGTTTATTTTATTATCATTTTTTGTCGATGCGCTTTGCGAGCTTATATTATCGTCATTTGACCACGTTGCACTTTCGTCTTTTTCAATGCACTAGGTTCATTGACGTTTAGTTTTAATTCCGTTTGGATCAAATTTGCTTGCACCGCAATTTTTTGCTCGTTCACATTTTAATTTTTTTTAGAGTATGTTGCACTTTGTGCGTGGCGTTTGTTAATCTGCCCCCTGCAAATTTGGCATAGTTATTTTAGGTGGTGAATGGGACACAGGCATCATTGTATCACATTTTGCCATATCAGTAATGAATATAATATTAATTAGCACAGATTAATTAAAAGCACAGTGAAACACAGGAAATATTATATGTACTAACAGTTTGAGTAAGATCACCGTTTTATTGGAACACACAGAAATAAATAAATTGCACAACGAGGTAAAAACACGTCTGTACGCGCCAACGAATACGATGTGTGATTCGAACAATAAATAAGTTTTTTTAAATATTAATTGATTTTTGGTTTTGATTTTTAAGTTTGAAAATTTCATTAGTTTTTCAAGAAGTTTCTGAAATAGTTTAGGTGGTTAATAATTATGGAATTGGTTGATTGGAGAGTTTTATCACTTAGTATTTTTAATCTCATATCTGATATTTTCGTTATATAATGAATCTATTGAAAATCTACAAAAAGATAATCTTCCAACGAATTGAGACGTAATTAGATGATTCCTTCACAAGCTGACAAATATTAGTATAAGTATGCAAGCTAGCACTGTTGCGGATGAGATAGCTACCAGTTGGCAGAAGTTTGTTATTTGTCATCAAGAAAAAAGATTTATATTATTAGAAAAATTGTTAAATTACATGACACATATCAGAATCTCAAAAAAATTATTTGCAGAAAAAGTGAAACTGAAACAAGTAAAAGAGAAGTGTTCTTACAAGATGGATGAAAACACATTGGTCATGGTTTTAATATTGAAAAAACAGAAGATCAGTCAAAGTTGTGGTTTCTCGAGCAACAACGAAATATTAATGCTCTTAACATTCGTTCATTACGATCAATAGATGAGAGCAATTCCACATTGGCGATTAATGATCCACAACCTTCAGCAAGTAGATCTCAAGAAACAGATATAAACTTAATAATTTCGGACACCAGCTCACTTATATTGTCTTCTAGCGGCAGTGGATATCAAGCACCAGTAGAAAAGAAACTAAAGCAAACAGAACATTTCCCTTTCCCTTCATCTCACTCATCGCTACATATGAAGAACGTGATAAGAATATATTCAGGAGCTGCTCTTCTAATCGCCACCACTTCAAATGCATTAAGGCATGATTTAGAATCAATTGCAGTTTCCAAAGAGACCATGCGTAGCCACCGACAACGACTCAGGAAGGAAATTAGTGATAAAATATTTAAGTCTTTCAGTTCTGATCCTATTATAACCGTACATTGGGATGGAAAAATATTAGAATATATAGCAGAGAAAACAATGGTTGACCGACTGTGCGTTATATTATCCGGTTATGGTAACACGAAATTGTTGGGAGTTCCAATGATTACACAAACAGGCATAGATCAGTGTAAAATAGTATATAAAATGCTTCAAGATTGGAATACAACAGAAAATATTTAAGGATTGTGCTTTGATACAACGGCCAGCAACGTCAGTATATACTGCACCGCCCATTCAAGACTATGGTAAGTCATAAAGTCGACTTTCAGGAGAACGTTTAGAAGTTTCAATTACTTTGTTTATGATTTTTGGTATCTAATTATCTTAATGTGACTGCATTTTTAGTAGGGTTTTTACATCTATGTTCGTTAAAACTTAAACTTAACATAATACAATATGGAAATAATTCAAAATTAGGAAATAGTTGATTTTACATTCTAGCAATTAACTTTTGAGGGAGGTGTCTAAGAGGTGTGATATTTTGTCAGTTGATAAATATTGCATTTTCTGATGTACCACAGGAATAGTGGAAAACTAATGTAAATCGACATAAAATAGTCTTGAATGCGGGGTGCGATATATATTAAAACACAAGGAAAAGTAAATTTGTTGTGCGTTATTCATTTCATTTATTAATCAAATTGGAGTCAGATAAATAATACGGTGCAGTAGGGTAGTAACATACCTTAATAACATTATATACATATGTGCATTCGATATACTGGATATCAGTTTATTACGCCTGTCTTATGCTGTCATAACCTCTACAGTCCTCTACATAACTTAATTTATTAATCCTGTCTCTTAACTCAATTTTACATTTTAATTTTAACGACATTGATTTTTCGTAAATATTGTTTTTTAATGTAAGAGATCTAATTTTAATATTTTTTCGTTGGATTGTCGTGTCGCTTTAGTCTTAATTAATTCCTGTTTAATTTTGTTGACTTTGGCTCGGTAGTAAACGCAATTTTAAGTTTGTGCCTCACAATAACTGCAGACATTTTCATCTAGTACAGCTGATTTGATTTTTTAATAGGTGGTTCATATCTTCCGAACTTAGATCTCCGAGTTCTGATGTTAGATCTCTGTTTGCGCATACTTATTGTAATTTGTCAAAACAATTTTTAAAAAAAATACTCAACAACTGTCAATTCAAATGTCAAATAGTGGATGAATTCCCGTATAGTCTTTTCAGTGCAGTGTGTCAATACTATCGAAAAGTGTGATCGACGCGACATCTTCGTTTGAGATTTTTAGTAATTTCGAGATAATTTTGATTTTGAATTGACAAAGTCGTTTTTTTGGCAGTATTTTGGCATTCGAGTTTTTGAGTTTTATTAAACCACAACGATTAATAAAAAAATAAAAATAAATTAAAAAGAAAATCAATTATAGTGAATTCAAAGGTGTAATTTTATAAATAATTTAAAAATTTATTGTATTAAATTTATACAAATAAATATAAATAAGTGTACATAAACTCAGTTGTGAAAATAATTATTTACAAGCATAGTTGTGCATTTGCGTTTTCATTTTTTGGGGAAACGCGATTCTTCGAGATACGCAGATGATAATTAAACGTTGAAATCTTCGAGAATTAAATACAACGTTTGACACTTTTGGTCCTTCGAGCCGGATGGTTAATCCGAATAAGTGGATTGTAACACCACAATTTCTTCGAAAGTTAAAAACGGGATCAACACTTACGTTACCTATCAAGTTTGATAGACCCGTTTCACATAATACCAAAGTGCGGTTAACCATCCATTATATAATTTTCGTGAATATTCATATCACGTATCACAAATCACCGAGTGAAGCACAAGTTTGTAACGAGAAACTACACCGTTACGTATCAAAGTGGATACTATCCTGCAATTCTTCGAACATATATTCGTCGAATGTCAGTGCGTGTTAATAATCAACCATATTAACCTGAAGATCATCAAATTCACATTTCAAGTGAATATAAATTATCTTACATCGGAAAGTATTGCTACAACAGTATACAAAGAAATATAAAGCTTACGGTCACGCCTACATCAGAATATCCTGTTGCCGCAATATCGATTTGACGGTCGCCGCTTGGTTAAAGGTCGTCTATAATTCCTGTACCATCATATTCCGGTCATTAACATAACGTTGAAGATCCTGTTGCTGCAATACCGATTTGAAGGTCATCGCGTGGTTAACGGTCATCTATAACTTCAGCACCATCCCGTTACAACATTGAACAGTAAGTTTAAATTAGTATTAGTTAAGTAGATTATTATTAGTAATTATATAATCAAATTCAAGTTAAGGTTAAGTGCTAAATTTCAACGTCAATTTTAAATTCTATTTAAATTTAATTAATTTCAAATTGGTTGCGATTTATCAGCTGTGCAAATTATATTAACGTGGTAATTTAGTTGAGTTGCCCGAGTTTTCATAAATATTCCCTCGTTTATAATACGCGATTTTTATAGTTAAAAAATTAAACCTTAATCGTACACTATGCCTCTCAGACTAGACGAATCCGATCAATTGGAATTATTCAAAAAGCAGAGAAGTTCTTTTAAAGGTCAATTAACAAATTTCAAAAACAAATACGTCAATGTCGACACAATGACCATTGGCTCATGTGAGTCCGTTTTACACCGGCTACGTGGAATTTATAATAAATATGATGAAATTCAATCGAAAACCGAATTGTTCGATGTGGCAGCGGGAAAGGATAGAGAAGCATTTGAAGATGACTATGGCAACTTTGAAAGTAGTATTCTGAATCAAGTACATGAAATTAAAAAACCCGACCAAAGCAATGTCTCATTTCATAATAATTCCGTAGTCGATTTGACAAACTCGTCTTCTTCATTAGAAATGCGAATGCCCGAAATTAAGTTACCATCATTTAGCGGTAAGGAATCTGACTGGTTAAGGTTTCGTGATATTTTTGAAGAACTGGTTCACAAAAGAAATATTGATAATTCAATTAAATTCCATTATCTCGTATCGCATGCAACTGGTGGTAAGGCATACTCTTTAATTGAAGGGATTCCAGTGACTTCTGCTAATTATAATCAGGCCTGGACTGCTATCTACGATAAATATAATAATGAACTAGCAATGCAAAGAATGTATCTAAAACAGTTATATGACATTAAATCACCTGTCCCACAATCTTCGGAGTCATTGGAAATATTCGTAGATGACGCAGTAAAGAATTATAATTCATTGAAGGCTCTGAAAGTGAACGTCGAAAGTTGGAATCTAATTTTAATTCACCATTTATCGGAAAAATTAGATAATGGTAGTCCTACAGAAGTAATCAAGAGTTCCAATGACAAAACTTTGCTTACTTTTGAAAATTTCATTAAAATCCTTCAAAGTCGTACACGAGTGTTGAGAGCTCTCAAACCTTCATCTTCGTCAGGTACAAAACCGAAACCGGATTCAAATACTTTCAGAACCAAGAAAAACTTCGCAACATTATTGTCTAGCATTCAGTCCTGTTCCTATTGTCGTGGTACCCACTCGATCGATGCTTGTCCAGATTTTTGTGACCCAAAACTCACTCCACAAATGAGGTTTCACTTCATTAAACAAAAGAGATTATGCACAAACTGTTTGTCCTCATCGCATAGTGTCCGCAGTTGCAATAACTCATGCTGTAATCAGTGTTCATTAAAGCATCATCGTTTGCTACATTTTAATTACGATCGCCAACCACAACATTCAGAAACAGCAAAATCGGTGAGTGCACCTTGTTCTGTTAACGTCGCCAAGGATATACCAACATCCAAAACTCATTTGGAGCAACCAAACATATCAGGTGCCAAAGGTTCTGCAACCAATAAAGAACTAGTATTGTTGGGTACTTATAAGGACCCAATCAATAAAAGCTCAAATAATTCAATTAATAAAAACAATTTATTAAATCTATCATCGAATCAACAAATAATGTTGGGGACAGCAGTAGTAAAGGCATTTACAAGCAGTGGTATTTACAGTTGTGTAAGGGTCCTACTCGATAGTGGGTCTCATCTAAACTTTATCACAAATGCAACATGCCGTCTATTAAATTTGAAAATGCACCCAACATCGAAACAAGTGGCTGGGATGGGAAGTAAAATTACGTCCCTCAGTCATAAGGTGTATGTTTCAGTAGGATCTCGAATTTCAAACCATAATATAAATTTAAAATGTTACGTACTACCAAAAATTACTGGTGATTTGCCATTGCTACCCATAAAATTCGAAACTAAATCCGTACCATCGTATATAAAGCTTGCAGATCCCTACTTCAACACTCCGGATCGCATCGACATTCTCATCGGAGCAGAGATCTACCATGAACTGTTCTCAGGAAAATCAATCAAGCTAACTGAGGATTTACCCTTATTCTATGACACTGTATTCGGCTACGTGCTTACGGGAAAAATCAAAACAGCAAAATCTTCAGAGACTCCAATTCAATATCAAAGGTCATTGTGCGCCTTTGAAGTACTCGAATCACATATCAGAAAGTTTTGGGAATTGGAAAATATTACGTCAAAGAATAACTATTCACTCGAAGAAAAATTGTGTGAAGAACATTTTCTAAGGAACCATAAAAGGTTAAGCTCTGGAAGATATTCCGTTGACATTCCAGTCAACAATAAAATAACAGAACTTGGTTTGTCCAGCGAAAATGCACGTCGTCAGTTTTTTAACGTTGAGAAACAACTTGGAAAAAACCCCGTGATATATCAACAATATAAGGACTTCATGAACGAATACATTCAACTAAATCACATGGAAGTAATTAAAAATCCGAGCATCATCGATTGTCAGTTTAGCAAAGCCTACTATCTTCCTCATCATTTCGTTACAAAATCTTCAAGCACGACCACCAAATTGCGCGTTGTGTTTAATCGTGTAAATCATCATCACAAATCTCATTAAATGATTGTATGATGGTTGGCCTTGTTGTACAAACAGATTTATTTTCGTTAGTTCTTCGATTCAGAAAATACCAGTTTGCATTTTCCGCTGATATAGCTAAAATGTATCGTCAGATTCACATTCATGAAAACCAGCAAGACCTTCAACGAATTTGGTGGCGTGAATCTGAGTCTGAACCATTGAAGTGTTATAGGCTTCGTACGGTAACTTATGAAACCGCTAGTGCACCATATTTAGCAACCAGGACCTTGAATCAGTTAGCTATTGACGAACCATCGTTTCCCCAAGCATCCAAGGTGTTGAAAGATGATTTCTACGTCGATGGCGTTTTAACTGGTGAAAATAGCCTTCAAGAAGCATTAAAATTGAAGGAAGAATTGATAACCTTATTGAAATTAGGTGGCTTCGATCTTAGGAAATTCTCTTCAAACGTTCCAGAGCTAGCAGATGACAATTCAGCTAACCAATTGTCTTTAATATTAGGACTCTTGTGGAATACTGCAACAGATAGTCTAGAAATGTCATTTGGAAAAGTCAATTCTCATAAATCTAGCAACACAAAACGGAAAATCCTGTCGGAAATATGTCAGTTATTCGATCTTCTAGGCGTATGCGCTTCATTAATGTTAACAGCAAAATTATTCATGCAAGAATTATGGACAGTACCAGAGCTGAAATGGGACGACCAGCTTCCAGAACCATTTGTCGAAAGGTGGGATGATTTCAAAGGACAATTAGTACATTTGAATCGAGTTTCTGTCCCTCGAACCATCATGTCCCATCCATATACCAGCATCGAGTTACACGGGTTTAAGATGGAAATCATCGAGTTGATTTGGTTTGTGCCAAATCTCGCGTCGGTCCATTGAAGAAACAGACAATTCCGAGACTTGAACTCTGTGCAGCATTACTGCTATCCCAAATTAGCAATAAATTGTTATCACTTTTTAAAATCAATTTTGACATCATCTACTTATGGTCAGATTCTGAAATCACACTTCTTCGCATAAAATCGGAACCTCATCGTTATGCCACATTCGTAGCAAACAGGATCACTCAAATACAAGAATTATCTTCAACTAATAACTGGCATTATGTTCCCACATCTTTAAATCCTGCAGACTACGTTTCACGAGGATTATTCCCAAATGAAATAATAAATTCAACCATGTGGTGGAAGAGGCCTGAATATTTACAAAAAAATAAAATTGATTGGCCTCAAAGTGAAAACAAAACATTAAGTTTGGATCTAGATCCAGAGATTCGAAACCCCAGCCACACGCATATTGCAACGTCACAAAGTAAGTTTAGCTTAATTCAAAAATATTCATCACTTCGAAAATTAATCAATGTGACTGCTTACGTGCTTCGGTTTTACAATAATAGCAAAAATAAATCGTGTGAACTTCGAAAATTAGGGGAACTAACCGCAAGTGAAACCGCATCAGCTCTTCAAGTTATCCTAAAAAGAGTTCAATTTGAAGAATATACTGAAGACATTAAATCACTTCAAATTAACAATTGTGTCAACAATAAAAGCCCATTAAAATCACTTTCTCCATTTTTAGATCCAAATGGAATTATTCGTGTTGGAGGCCGAATCAAAAACGCGGATGTGATGCAAGATCAAAAGTATCCTATATTATTACCACAAGCCCATTATTTTACTGTGTTACTAGTTCGAGATACACACATTAGGTTGTTGCATATTGGACCTCAAGCACTGTTGTACAACTTAAGACTAAAATATTGGATTATTTCTGGGAGAAATATATGTAGAAAAATATGTCACAATTGTGTTCGATGCGTTCATGTTCGACCGGACTTGATTAATCAAATCATGGGTGACTTGCCCAAAGATAGAGTTCAATCCGCGAGACCATTCTCAATAGTTGGGATAAATTTTTGCGCTCCATTTTATATAAAATATTCACTTAGATCAAAACAGAAAATTAAAACATACATTTGTTTATTCGTTTGCTTCGCCGTCAAGGCAGTTCATCTGGAAATTGTGCCAGATTTGACAACTCAAGCATTCTTAGCTTGCTTACGTCGTTTTGTATCACGTCGCGGTATGTGCTCAAAAATATATTCCGACAATGCCTCGAATTTCGTCGGAGCACGCACAGAGTTAAAGGAACTTCGAGAATATTTCTTGTCCCAGCCGTGTCAAAGCGAAACCATGAAGTTCTGTTCAGACAGTAACATGGAATGGATAACTATTCCACCACGCTCCTCTCATTTCGGAGGTTTATGGGAGGCCGCAATAAAAAGTACAAAATATCACTTGCGGCGTTCAATGGGAACCTATTGTCTTACCATGGATGAATTTCATACGTTAGTTGTTCAGATAGAGGCATGTCTAAATTCGCGCCCTCTCACGCCAATGTCAACTAACCCACTAGATATGTCGGCACTTTCCCCTGGTCATTTTTTGATTGGCTCTACAATGACTGCTATACCTGATCCTTCTCTTATGCATATCACTACAAGTAGATTAGCACGATATCAATTGCTGCAACAAACACTACAACACTTCTGGAAAAGGTGGCATATTGAATATTTGTCTGAACTACAGAAACGTTACAAGTGGAATAAACCGACAGAGAATTTAAAAATTGGTGTTGGCCTTTGGGAAGAATAACTGAACTGCACTTTGGTACCGATGGTCGAGTTCGAGTTGTTACGATTAAAACGGCGCACTCAATATTTAAACGAGCAATAACTAAGATCAGTTTATTACCGGTTGAAAATGTTTCTGAAAATGATCAAAACTCTAAAC
Source organism: Nephrotoma guestfalica (assembly GCA_963691935.1). Classification (NCBI taxonomy): domain Eukaryota; kingdom Metazoa; phylum Arthropoda; class Insecta; order Diptera; family Tipulidae; genus Nephrotoma; species Nephrotoma guestfalica. The sequence continues at coordinate 186,344,139 of OY829913.1, forward strand.
CATAATACAAACAGTAACTACTCGTACTTCAATAATTTGCAAGTTTGATATGATACAACTGAATTAAATGCTAACATAAATATGTATGTAAATTGTAAATAGTTAAATAATTAGAATAAAACTTTGCATTATATAAATTCCATTAAAATTAACGACGTTGAAATATTACAATTTTCAAGGTCGCGGATATGTTTGCGCATACTTATTGTAATTTGTCAAAACAATTTAAAAAAAAAAAATACTCAACAACTGTCAATTCAAATGTCAAATAGTGGATGAATTCCCGTATAGTCTTTTCAGTGCAGTGTGTCAATACTATCGAAAAGTGTGATCGACGCGACATCTTCGTTTGAGATTTTTAGTAATTTCGAGATAATTTTGATTTTGAATTGACAAAGTTGTTTTTTTGGCAGTATTTTGGCATTCGAGTTTTTGAGTTTTATTAAACCACAACGATTAATAAAAAAAATAAAAAGAAATTAAAAAGAAAATCAATTATATTATTATTATTAATTATTATTATATTCAAAGGTGTAATTTTATAAATAATTTAAAAATTTATTGTATTAAATTTATACAAATAAATATAAATAAGTGTACATAAACTCAGTTGTGAAAATAATTATTTACAAGCACAGTCGTGCATTTGCGTTTTCATTTTTTGGGGAAACGCGATTCTTCGAGATACGCAGATGATAATTAAACGTTGAAATCTTCGAGAATTAAATACAACGTTTGTCAATCTCTACTAGTACTGTTACTGACCTATCCCAGTAATACAAATTTCCTAATAGCATGACCTCGAAGATAATATCTTCAACTATTTCTAAGAAATGCGACCGTCATGTTTTTTTTTTTTTTTTTTTTATTTTTATTTTTTTTTTTTTTTATTGGTAACTATGCGATCTGTTTTGGGGCTCAAGGCTCACCCTGCTCTTCCGCGGTTATGCTTTTAACGTCCTTACTTTACGCCTTGCGGCCAACTCGAGGACGTACGGCTATAGGACCGATTTTAAGACCATCTGCACATTGCAAGCTCCATGCCAGCCTATACCAGCATGGAAGATGGGTCGGCCCATGAGTTTTGCACACCGACAGGGGGTCATAGATGTGTTACATTTCACCACAGATCGAAATCTGTTGATGAAATTTCACTTTGCATCCTGCCCCTTGCCCCTATCGGGATTCGAACCCGGTACCTCCCGATCCAAACGCCAAAGCTTTAACCACTGTGCCATTTGGACCGTCATGTTTTGATTTTCTACATTTTCTTTTAGGGTTTATTTAATTGAAGGTACGAGTAACATAATTCATTCCATTAGAATATTTTATGTGTGCGGTTAAATAAACTCTTAATATAATTTGATTATGTCGTTTGTACACATATTAAATGTAAGTTTTTTTACGTGTGGCATAGGTAAATGACAATGACCGATGCCAAAATTGGAAATGTTGTATTTGCAGTTGTGTCCAATTTACAGATAATGCAAAAATTTAACACGCGTGGTAATTAATATTTATTTTCGATTATTATCAAAAATTTTATGAATTGGTTGAGAGTGAACTTTCAATTTAAGTACTACGAAAATGTTATTTCCCTCTCTCAACCAACTTTTTGAAACGAAAATAAACAGACCGTCGGGGAGTCAGTTTTTGGAAGTCGACGAGTTGAGTGATAGACCAACGTGTGGTCGATTAATTTTTTTAATTTTTTGTTGGTGTGTTAAAGTTTTTTTTTTGATAAATTCTGGATTTTTTTTGTTGATTTTTTGTTAAAGAGGTTTAATTTTTTTCATTTTAATTTTGTTAGTTATAATAAAGTATTTAGTGATTTCAAAAGTTGATTTTTTTATTGTTGTATTAAGCGTTTTTGGTAAGTATAGAAGTGGAAGGCGTTTCTTAACAACTAAATAACGATAGTGGGTTGACACCGACTGCCAGTGGAAGGAAATTGTTGACGCTAAGCGGCTATTTTACACTACCCCAGGAGGGCCAATGTGCCAATCAATTTTAGTTAGGCTAGTATAAATAGCAAAATGTGCTAATCACGTAAAGTGTACAACCACGGTCGGCTTTGCCCAAGTGATGGGTTGATAGGTTAGTTCCCTATTCCGGGGTCCGATACCCCAATTACATCCATTTTTTCTGGTTCTTTTAAACCAACAGCAAACTAGGCTGCTATCCAAATACGTCTAAGCCCACGACCGCATTCTCGAAACGCCTTAGCAGCAGGAAATGATGCTGTGTGAGGTGCTAGAGGATAGTAGCATTTCTGTGAAACTGGATTAGATTTAACGGTAGCTAAGGTTTAACCCGTTTCAAAATAAATTTAAAGATGAGATAGTGTCCCATTTAAGTTGATTTTGAAGTTTTTAATCATCAGTGAAGTGATCTTTACACACTCTTAAACATTTCTTCAAATTATTTATGGGGCATTTACATGTAGAAAATTGTTTTCGTCTGCAATTTTTTGCAGGTAAATAAGAAGCATTAGCTATATATAAATATTCAATATGCAAAAAAAAAATTACATATATAGTAATGCCATAATTTTTTTATAGCATTATTATTAATATATTTTTAATTATTTCAAATGCGAAGTTCACATTTTTATCTAAGGCGTCTCTTTTTAAAATGCATCCTTAACATTTACAAATATAAACAATTTTTTTGTTAATTTTTAAATTGTTGCCATAAAAATACTCGGATCGAATATATTTTATGGCAACATTTTCATTTTTATAGTGATTTTGGCGGTGTAGTGGCTCAAAAAGTCTTCTGCAAAATTTTATTTGGATATATTTCTTTTCTTGTCTCTCATGGGCAAAAAAACAATGCAATGTTATATCTCTTTCATTTTGCAGAAGAAAAATGTTGGTCGTATGTAAATGGGGTATTACATCTAAACTGCATTTTTGTATCCAATCATTCAAAGAAGAAGTAGGAGAAGGAAAACCAAAAAACATTTTAGCTGTAATGTTTAGCTGTTTTGTTGCATTGCAATTTTTAACCGCACAAACCACTCCAGAATTTTTGAATTTGAATTATCGTTCGAAAATTCCATGATTTTATAAAATTGTATACGGAATAAAGTTATTTATTATTAAAATTTGAAAATACAGAACAAAACAAGCATACGAACGAAAAAATGTTAGGAAGAAAAATTAGGAATTTCCAAAATTTATAAATTGAACAGGATGTTACACAGTTTTTAATTTAATTTTGGGTAGCGTAAATTTGACCATGCACAATCGCTCGCAATTAATACACAACTATAGATAACCAACAGTAGTTACTAAATCAAAATTAAAACTAATGAAAAATATTATTATGCACCGATTGCACTTTATCACCCCAATTACCATAGTTGCATTAGTTCATGTAAAGTGACAATGGTCGTGTCAATTCACTTGAAATAACCATTCTTACAGTTGTAACGACTAGATCTAATACCATCGTATAATATAATCGGGTAATTCCAAAATTATTGGTATTATTGATTGTATTATACGATGGTATTAGTAGATACCAAACTACAATAAAATTGTCAAAACAATTTAAATGTTTATATGGATTTTCACATTTTATAGTTGTCAAATTTGAGCAAACATTTTTAAATTTGAGCCATTTTTGGTATTACCGATTGTATTATACGATGGTATTAGTTCCAATCGTATCGCCTGTGAGAAAGGTAAATTTCAAGTGAAGTGACCCGACTATTGTCACTTCACATGAAGTGATGCGACTATGGTAATTGGGGTGATAATATGACGTGACGCGACTATGGTAATTTTAATTTAACGATGGAAATGGACAACATTTTCAACACAGCTCTATTTTTTGCGCTGCAAAAAATCGGTTTTATAGGTAAAGGGGAAAGAAACGAAGTTTGACTCCGCAATTATGACTCCTCGTGCGGATGCACGTTTAAAAGTAAAATCGGAAAAACGAATGAAGAATCAAAACGAATCGAGTGCGTACGTATTGTATATGCGTAACAAAAATTTCATATCTACACAAACAATTTTTTTTTATTTAGTGTTTTTATTTAGTAATATAACATTAAATTGCGTTTGTGCGATTGCAAGGCCCATTTCGATTGTATATTTTTGTATGAAATTTTTGATTCTGTTTCGTTACTCTGTATATGTATTCTCTTTGTTTTTAGCCAGCGTAAGGATGAAACAACACTAGATACAATTTATGAGAAAGCAGTGAGGGCATCCTAAACATGAAACAAAGTAGCAAATTATGTTAGAAATGTTGTTGGTTAATATATATAGACTAAGAGCACTCGTACATTGTAATAATTTTATATGAATAAATAAAATTAACCAAAAAAAATTATTAAATGTTTTGAGTTTTTAGTTTAAAATTAAAAACATCAATAATTATTTTCATGGTGGCATTCATATTACACCTAATTTAAACGTAACAACCAACGGATTTACGAGGGATACTCAATAAGTTCAATAAATTTAGAAATTTTTAATTTTGTTTTTTTTTATTCCTCTATAGAAATGAAATGAATCAATTAATTTGCATGAATTTATTTTTCCTCGGTAGACACAGACAAAACAGAAATTCATGCAAACCAACTATTATATTTCATTTCTATGAGTGATTTAAACAACATGTGTTTTGAAAATTTTAAAAACTATAAAATATTGAACAACATGCTGTGATTTTAATGAAAGATAATCGCATATTTTATTTATTTATTTATTCAATCATATCAACTACAATTTAGCAAATTACACAACCCATTTTGAACATTTATACTGAAAACGGAATGAACAATTAAAACATCCCAAATTTAACTTGTTACCTTCTTGTCAATTTTTGTTAATATCCTTCATCTATAATTTTAATTTGTATTGCATAATCCACAATCTTACGATATGGATAAAGGCTGGGAATAATTTTACTCGCTCCCATTAATAGTAGCACCTTATTACATAAACAACTCTGACGCTTAGTGTATCAGACCAGCACCACTTGGAAGTTTAAAATGCCACTTCGAGTGTGTATTCATCATAAACATATTATATAAGTATTTTTAGACACGTGTTGTTTAACGCGATCTTGCGGTTCGAAATTACTGTCAAGTGGTATTCGTAAGTTATCGTAAAACTGGTCAATTTCATCGAAGGGTAAGTCAGGTAGTGGAACTGCAACAAACGAGTGGAACAATAGAGTTATGGTATATGTAGTACCATAAAATCTTTTCCAAAGCGCTAGTATTGGGCGCTTTCTGTTCACCAAGCAGTTGGCAAAATGTTGAGTAAAATCAAATTTGCGATTATTTCAGAAATCATGATGCCAATAAGCGGCGCCCATTGATACGGTGGAATACAGCCGAAAACTCATATATCAAAATTCATATCGATAAATATGCGTGTGCGATTGATATTTAAGTGGAAACACTAAACAAACAAAATTCACATTTTCATTTTTATTTCATTATATAATTATATTATGTATTCGGTTTTTATACAATTCTGAATTCACACAAAATTCTAAATGTATTTTTATTTCTTCGCTATATTACAAAGTACAAAATTAATAAAAAAACAAAATGTTTTTTTCTGTTTTCCTTTTTCTTGTAATTTGTTGATTAAATTATAATTTAAATATTTATAATAATAATTTTATAAAGTAATTTATAATAGGCATACATAAAGTCAAAGTAAATTGCATCTTGATAACCATATATGTTTTTTCGGTGGATCTACTGGTTTTAATTGATGACCTCCACCCTTTTGTGGATTATTCGCGTCCTTTTTCTTTTCCATTTTTAATTTAATATCTCTAGCCAAGGTGAAAAATGCTTCTTCCACATTTATACTAGATTTAGCAGAGGTTTCCATAAATTTAATACCATATTCAACAGCCAATTGTTCGCCACGTTCTTTCGTTACCTGTAAGAGAAATAAAAAGAGTAATATTAAAATAAACTACATACATATCGTGTATACGACTAAGAACATTTCAGTGACATAAGTCATAAATATCTCACACCCATTAACATTTTAGAAGTAACTAAAAATCATTTCAAAGTTAATTAATGTGAACTGCTTATGCGTTGCCAAGAATAATATGATTTTCGTAATCATCCGGAGAATAAACGCGATTGTGCACGATAAGAGTTTACATAAGCAAATTTGATATCATATAAGATCGCGCATACACCGAAGACAACATATAATCTTTGTGAGCTGACATCATCAGCAACGCCGTACCTCAAAATATCAATTCTCGAATCTTTATATTACCGGGTGGCTGACACGAAGTGTTACCAACTTTAGACTGCCCTTGCTGTCAAACCAGTGATGACAGACCGCTCACATGACCGTTCATTCCATTGTTTACAAGCGTACAAGCGCATTTTAGTGGGAAATATTCAGCAAAAAAGTTATCCGCAATGGAATTCAAGCGTAAATGTGATTGCTCTATATTTGGCTGGAAAACCACAGCCGCAGATTGTTAACCAGTTAAAACATGTGCATGTGAATAAAATGTTTGTGTATCGCACCATAAATCGTTATAACGATACTGGCAGCATTGCAAAACGCCATGGTGGTGGATCGAAACGCACTGCAACATCGCCGGATATCATTCGGAAGGTGGCTCGGAATCCGCTTGTGAGGTGAAAATAGCTCGCGAGGCCAACATTTCGCTCGAACTGATGCAGCACATATTGAAAGATCATCTTGAACTAAAAGCCTTGAAATTCCATAAAACGCATGGTCTCAACGATGCTCAAAAAAAGTTAGAGTGGAAAGAGCGAATGAGTTGTTACGCTTGCACGAAAGTGGCGATTTGCCGACTTTGGTTTTCTCCGATGAGTCACCGTTCGTTATTGAGCAATATGTGAACAAGCAAAACGACCGGATTTACTTGCCCGGCCGTTCTACTGAAAATTTGGACCAACGGATTGCCACTCGAAACCAAGCGCCGCCGATGGTGATGGTTGGAGCCGCCGTAACGGCCGAAAGCCGTTCACCGCTCGTTTTTTTGGACCGTGGCATCAAGATAAATGCTCAAATTTATCGGGATCACGTGTTGGAGGGAGCGTTGAAGCCTTGGGCACAAAAACATTTTGGCCGCAGAGCCTGGACATTTCAACAGGACTCGGCGCCAACTCATAAAGCGCGCGTCAATCAAGATTGGCTGAGAAAGAACGTTCCGCGGTTCATTTCCACTGCCCAATGGCCACCAAATTCGCCGGATGCAAATCCGCTAGATTTCTCGGTTTGGGGTATTTTGAAGAGCAAGGTTGGAACAAAAAAATACCAAAGTGTTGATCATCTCAAGCAAGCGCTTCGCCGGGAATGGGCCAAAATACCGCAGAGCCACTTTCGAGCTGCATGCAATAGCTTTGTCGGCCGTTTGAAGGCCATAATCGCGGCTAAGGGTGGCCAAATCGAAAACTGCTAATGCAATTCGATAATTTAAATATTAGTGAACATTTTTTACTTTTATTCAATAAAATTCATCAAAAAATAAAAATTCTGTGGCGTTTTGTTTTGGTAACACTTCGTATCAGCCACCCTCTAATAGTACTGAAACGACCAAAATCCACATGATATCGATCGGATAATCAAGGAAATTCGTTGGTACTTCTTGTTCGACGCAATCGGAGACATATTCGCGTTCTACATGTTCTGAATGTGATTCGCCTAACAGATTTCCAAACTGCAAGAATTTGTCGATAATTTATACTTAAAAAATTATTGTTGGGATCGCATCTTAGATCATAATACGTAGGTATTGCCAAATTTGTTCATTTCTATTCATAACCCGGAGAACTAGACGACTGTGTTGGTTGATAACGTCTTGGGCTAAAATTGTGAATGTTAGTTTTTAAAATATCAACTAATGATTTAGTACCCAACGGCTTGACAGACTTTGCCTGAAATTGATGAATTACTAGCGGCGTAATCAATGGTTTGGATGAGATCCTTAGCGTGAACTGGCTGTTTATATGTTTTTTCACCTTTCTGCCAGAGTGGTACGGCTCTACATTACCGACGCCAAAATTGGGCGTAATATCTCAATAGTAAAAAAAAAATTAATAAACATAAATGTAAAATATAAATATAAAAATTAATTTAAAGGTTAAGAGATTATTTTTCCATTGGACTGCATTTGTTTCAAACTCTACCTCTACAAACTGGTGAGACCCCGAAAAAGGAAAAATCCGCAAATAGGTGCAAGATCACTGTAACGATTTCAAATGTCATCGTTACAAGTTTTTTTTACATTGTTATAATAATCCCAAAATGTCGACTATGATATGGTGTATTTCGTATATTAGTTGAAAGTGATCGATTGATCGATAATGCAGGTCGATCAATTACGAAAAAAATATTATCGAGTTGTCGATAAGGCAGGCAACGGGTCAAACAGGAAAGTGACATAGCAAAATTGAATCAAATTATTTTGCGCTTTTTTGTTGTTTTTTTTTGGAAGATGATACATTTTTGGGAATGGGTAGTCTAGTTTTGGGTCTTAAAAGAAGACAATCATTTTTATAATATTTAATAAAAAATTAAAAAATAAATATCGAGTTATAAAAAAAAATTCTTTTTTTATCAAAGTACCAAATCAGAGTTACCACTAGTTCAAGTACGGTGCGCGATAGTGATCAGTTTTGGTAATTGTGCAAATTTTTTTTCTATTGTGCTGCGAAATGTATATATCTGTCGGATATAACTATGTATGGATATTATAAACGAACTTTATGATTAATTTATCATAGAAAAAACGATTAACGACAAGAATTCTCTTAGTCTTTCTAGAACATTTTATTGCCCTAATAAATAGCAATAAACCAAAAATTAAAAAAAAATCTGTGCAAACCATCGAGTTACGATGACAATAATAATAAAAACAGAGGTTTCACGAACGGAACTGCCCACGCTAAAATAAATGGTGGGAAGAAATGTAGTGTAATCCTAAGTTTTTGCTAGATATAAGTATATTAGATTAATAAGTACAAAAAACACAGCAGTTACAATGTTTATGCTAAGTATTTACAATAATTAAGTGAGTGGAGTGATTTGTGTAAACAGTTACAGAAAAAAATAATAAACGGTTATTTTTTTATAATAAGTGGTTCCGTGAATAAATCTAAAGAACTTAAAAGTTCCCGATCATCATAATAATATCTACATAATAATACTAATAACATTAACAGTAATAATAATAATAATAATAAGTGAAATAATATCTTGACTGATAATCTTTAAGTGATTTTAAGTGTAACGGTTACAACTATGCACCTACATAATATGAACTCAAAGGTGATAACCGTTATAATAATACATATAATACTAATCTTATAATAAGTATTGTCGATGGGTGATATAATAATTATACATAATAAGTATTAATATATAATAATTATAGTAATAATTGAGATAATCATAAAACCATAAATTAATAAAATAATCAAGTCGAAATTTAAAAATTTTATTTAAATCCCAAGTACATAATAATAAACAGCGAACGTTATGTACAGGCTATACCAACAACAACATTCATCAATCAACATACATCTGAATTAATTAATATAACAAAATCATCATTGTTACCTTATTTAAGTACCATTTTTTTTATTTCTAGATACAATTATATTATATTATATACAAATTTATATTTCTCTATTATAGTATATCTCCAACTATTTAATGTCTCTTTAGCTTTATAATTTGTTTTTTTTTCTTAAAAGTTCGGAGGATATAGTAAAGAAATATAAAATCTTACTCTTAAGTTAAAACTTCTTAGATAGTGTTAGCTAACCGAAAACCATTTATATTTATATATTTTGTCAACCATTTGTTAAACCATTTATTTTGCATTTCTCAATATATGTGAAGTCATAAATTTATCGTAGAATTGCCTTGTTTTCTTGATGAGTATTGTCGGGATTTTGCTTGTTATCGTTTGTCGTCTTCTCATGTTGTTCAGATCCAAAAAGATGAAATAAAATGGTGATTGAGATGAGGATGTTGCTGAGGTGAGTATTCAGGGTAGGTAAATTGTGTAGTCTAAAGCTGGTTCCCATCTACCTTTTACGGTCAGCACAGATCCCTCTATGTTCTGGATTCCGCACCCCATCTGCTCCTGAGTCCTAGCCAGCGTAATCGACCGTTCCAGAACCTTTAGTGGGATAATTTAAATCTGTTAACGAGTGAAAGATCATCGTCATCTTCGGTGCTTTACAGCCATGAGTGCTAATCACAGCACAAGCTCGTTACAGCACCCTACACAAATAGGTGCAACAGCACTATACAAATAGGTGCAAAGACACCTTCCACAATAAGTGCGCGGATATTCGCCGTTGTTTAATTATTATAGTGATACCAAAGCTACATAGACAACGCGTGTACGAGCTACTAAAGCAATGTGACAATAAAATCGTTTTTGCACCTACATTGCGGTTGCGTTCCGTGCTAATCTCACGCAATACACAATAGCAACAATTATAAAAATCATTTTAGTATCTAAATTGCGGTTGCGTTCTGTGCTGAGCGCAAGCAATACACAATAGAAACAATTTTGCTAAAAATAGCAAACGTGTAAAAAAAGGAAACACAAAACATCGAAAATCGTAAACTTCGGCGATTTTTTTTTCGAATACAACAAAATCATCGTGTATAAAACATTCCAATCGTCCAACCGTTTATTAATAGACACCAAGGTCAACCAATAAAACAGTCATCGACATTCAGCATTCGCAAGCAGTAGAATCATCCACCAACCAATTATCTTAACATTAGGTAACCCGGTAGAATTTGGATAGTAACCAGCAGCAGTTTCATCAAACAAGTTTTCAGTTTCGGTAGATTCCTTTGAATTGTAACGTGTGTAATAAATCAACGAAGAACCAACTGGCCTATCCCAAGCAGAATCCAGGAATTAATTGGTAAGCGAATTTACTTAATTTATTTTATTTTTCACATTGTTTCGCGAATAAATAAAATTAAAATCAAATCAATAAGGTTATTGCACTTTATTTCGTACACGTATTGCAATATTATTTTCCACACAACAATTCCGGACAATTTTTTTTTTTCAAGCGCAAAATTTTAATAATTCGCATCATTGTTGCTCATTTCTCGTTTTTATTTTTGCATCAGTTAATTTACAATGTTCAATCACGAGGATGAATATGAGGGTGGGGCCTCTAATAGGGAAGCGACACGAGTTTACAATGTGTCAGTCAAATATGCGCTTTTCAATCGGGATGATCCTGAGATTTGGTTCACCCAATCGGTTCAATTCCAATCGTCCAACCGTTTATTAATAGACACCAAGGTCAACCAATAAAACAGTCATCGACATTCAGCATTCGCAAGCAGTAGAATCATCCACCAACCAATTATCTTAACATTAGGTAACCCGGTAGAATTTGGATAGTAACCAGCAGCAGTTTCATCAAACAAGTTTTCAGTTTCGGTAGATTCCTTTGAATTGTAACGTGTGTAATAAATCAACGAAGAACCAACTGGCCTATCCCAAGCAGAATCCAGGAATTAATTGGTAAGCGAATTTACTTAATTTATTTTATTTTTCACATTGTTTCGCGAATAAATAAAATTAAAATCAAATCAATAAGGTTATTGCACTTTATTTCGTACACGTATTGCAATATTATTTTCCACACAACAATTCCGGACAATTTTTTTTTTTCAAGCGCAAAATTTTAATAATTCGCATCATTGTTGCTCATTTCTCGTTTTTATTTTTGCATCAGTTAATTTACAATGTTCAATCACGAGGATGAATATGAGGGTGGGGCCTCTAATAGGGAAGCGACACGAGTTTACAATGTGTCAGTCAAATATGCGCTTTTCAATCGGGATGATCCTGAGATTTGGTTCACCCAATTGAAGACACAGTTTCGAACTGGTGGAGTGAAGTCAGACGCTACCAAATATGGTCATTTAATTGTGGCAATTGATTCGCAAACGGTTAAGTGCGTTCAAGACCAAATGCTTAACCCACCGCAAAATAATAAATACGAATCTCTCAAGGCAACTATCATTGATAGATTAAGTGAATCAGCGATTCACTTAAGATACGATTTAAAATGTTTTATTATGGTTTTTGAAAAATATATAGAAGTTAATTATTATGGTCAATATATTACCACTTATTATTGGAATTGAACTAAAATGATTATCAAATTTATTTATTTTTCTATTTAATTCAGAAAATATTAATAATAATTGATGAAATGTGAGTTGATGAAGTACCTGCATATAAAAATGCAGTGCAAAATATGTACAATTAAACAGAGACATCTATAATCTAATACGAAAAACACCAATTTCACTAGCTAGACTACGTACCACAAAATAAAATTCAGCGATAAAATCTCCCTCTAAACAAAAATTCGAATTCGCAAAATACGGTACATATACGAACCATTTATTTGTTTTTTCTCATTTTACAGGGATAAAACAAAGATTCCATAAACTAAATCAATTAATGTTCGTGACTCGACAACGACGCCATATTGTGTATTTATGTTATTAGCTTTTTAGTTAATTTAGGTCATTATTTTATATTTTATGGCATTTAATTTAAATTTATATCGATGAAGGTAAACAGCGGCCAAATTACAAAGTAAATACAAAAATTTAATAAAATATGTGCCGAAAATCAACTTTAATCCAGCCGAATAGTTAACAAGGGAATATCGAAACATCACCAGATTTGTTATGAGAACGACATTTTTAAAGCGATTTAATGTTTTTTCTTAAAGTAGCAGAAAATCGAAACATTATTTGATATTTGGTTTTGAAAGTGCATAGTAAATTATATGTAGTTTAATTTTTTATGTTTTTGTGTTTAATTCAATTTAAAAAAATAGAACTGTTATATTTGATAGGCCAAACTAAAAACTATAAAATACAAAATAATTAATTTTTGGTGAAAAGATTATTTCAAATACATGAGACATAGTTTTCAAATTGTATAGAAATTTGTATGAAATTTTATTTTAGATAATTGTGTTTGATGCAAATAAATAAGAGTTACTGTAAATAATTTAGAATAAGTGTTAATAATTTCCCGCAAAGCTGAAGTTTAATTAACAATTAATCAATTAATTGTCAAGTGAGTGTGTATATAAATTTAAATCCCTAAACAAAATATTTAAGAAAGAGCTATACAGGACTGTTCACCAAGAAATTGATGTCATTTTTACCCATGTTACAAAAGTTCCCTGGTCTTATGTTGTAAATAGAAATCACGAGGATGAAGTACTTTCTCCTGAAAATAATTGTTTACTTAGCGACAGCACAAATATGACAAACAAATTCAAGCTTTTCAATTTCAGATACTGAATCCGAATATGAGTGCAACTTGAAACCGATAATTGAAGATAATATACGACAAGAGTTATGCGAATGGAGTGTAAAGTATAACCCATCAAATAACTTGTGAATGCATGGCTGCAAATATTATGCAAATATTATGCAAGTATCATTCCAGCCTGCCAAAAGACGTACGAACTTTGAAAAATACGCCCGATAGAATAAGAAGTATCATGCCAATGGGTCAAGGACAATATTTACATATTGGGCTCCAAAAGCAGTTAATAAAATTTCTAACTAATACAAGATTTTACGACAAACCCTTAATGATTGATATTGGTATATATCAGGACTACAAGAAACCATATTGATCAGTTTTTGGTCGAATTTGTTAAATAGACCAAAAATTTAATTGAAAATGGTTTTTATTACAATAATAAAAAGGAATTGGTAATCATTCGAGCGTTTTGACGCACCGGCCAGAGCTTTTCTTCTTGGTAATTTTGAACAATATCTTATATTTCACAAGTTTTTTAATTGTTTATCTCTTTTCAGGTGTCAAATCCCACTCTGGTTGCTCCAGCCGCACAAATTGTCACATAAGAGGGAACTATTTCAAACATAAAGTTTGTTTTCCAGAGTTAACTTATATTGCTTTAGAAATTATAAAAAAAATCAAAATTTGATTTTTATTCTTTTATGCTTTATTTATTCTTTTTCTTTATATTTTTTTATTTATTTTATTTATTAAAAACTTTCACAATACTTTTACAATGACGTTACACTTTTTATAATTACAAAATCTTCTTAATATTAGTAACTAATTAATTCAGAGTTTATCCGAGTTATCCGTTTATTTTCCGTTTATTCAGAGAATCTAAGAGAGAGATAAGTAATTTTATAAACTCTGGATTCGGTCAACTTAGAACAGATGTTGAATTTCACAACAAAACTGATTTATATCACAACTTTAAAATGAATTCGAAATTGGAAACTATACCCTTTAAATGCGATTAACCATTTCCAATTGAATACATGCATTGCGTGTTACTAGGCGTGATGAGGGAAATGCATAGACGACTAATTAAAACGCGTAAACAACGATTTTCTCTGACAAGAAATCAAATTGATGCCGTGAATACACATCTACTGCAAATTCATAAATATATTCCTGCGGACTTTCAAAAAAAGCCGAGATCGCTTAAAGAATTAGACCACTGGAAAACTTCTGAGTTTTGTCTGTTTTTATGCTATATTGGCAAAGATGTTATAGAAGACAACTACTATACACTTATTAAATATTTGACGTGTGCTATAAGAATACTTGCACACCGGAAAACTGTTTTCATAATAATGAATGTGCTGCGGGCTTACTCAAAATATTTTGTGAGCAATTTTGTTTTCTTTATGGAAACGAAAACATGTCATATAATGTTTTTTACACTATTTGCCGTAGTCACTTGGCGAAACACACTAACACTTAATAAACACATTTTATTAAACACTTGTTTTTTTATTTCACAAAAAATTAAATTTTTGAATATTTTAATAAAAAAACGTGTCCAAAAAGTTTAAAAAATCACTCGATCGATTTCGACTTGTTAGGTCATCATCAGGAGTATCTACTGATTTGTAAAGATAAAAATTTAGTTATATACTCGTATGTATATAGTAGAAAAAAGCAAAAATGAACTAAAATAAGGAGACCAAAAATAGGCAATAAAAATTAATTTATTGGTCGTCCCCAACCATCTGTTGTTTATACGGAAAAATTACTAATAAAAAGGGTGGGCTAGCAGGTAAGCGATTAGCCATCGGAAGAGTAACAAAATTGAAGGTATATTGAAGTCCATTTAATTACCCGACGTATTAGTCATATTACTACGAGCGTGAGAATAGTACAGGGCAGGATCCGTAATTGGTGAGAAACGGATTTCTCTCTGTTCGCTAAGGATAGTTAAGGAATATGGATTTTCGAATTTCGTAAGATTCTAAGGTATCTAAAGTCTGCTTTCAGGTTGTATATGTAATATGTCTAAATTGTTTAAGCTAGCTGTATTTCTAAAATTAAATGATTAAGGAAAGCAGATTGATTGCAACCAGATAAAAGTTCTTTAGCTCTAACTCCAACATTGCCCCCAGTCTGTCCAATATAGGAGAAACTACAATCATTGTAATTAATCCTATAAACACCAGACTTGGAAAGGGGATCAACTCTAGGTTTATTGTTAACAAACATTTTCTTTATTGTGTTATTATTATAAAAAGCAAAACTAATATTGGTATAATCGGACACTATGCTGCTAATTCGTTGGCTAGTTTTTCCTATATACTCTAAGCGACGCCAATTTGGGCGCGTTGGGCTATCCGGTGGATAATACTCGTTAGAGTTTTACGCTTTAGCTTTTTATTTAATAACTTTAATATAGTCTTAGTTGTATATCCGTTATTGGTTGCTATTTATAAGTCTATCTGTAGTGAGTGGAAAGCTGACATTTTAATATTATGAGGATGGTTTGAAGAACTAAAAATAATAGCGTCTGTATACGTGGGTTATCGATAAATGTTGAAGTCTAAAGAAGAATTCATCCTTATTATTGTTATTTCTAGAAAATTAATACATTTATTTTCTTCTTTTTCCAATTTAAAATCAATGGTGGGATATTAATTTAACCAAGTAAGGAACGAGTCTAATCTAGCCAATTGTAGTTGGAGGAATAACGAGCTACGTAAAGGGTATGCTACCAGGAACAACTTTTATCTCCATCTTAAAGTTGTTTACACTGAATTAGCGATTCGTTTGCACTCTATTGATTTCGATTGGCTGGACAAAAAAATTCGTACAGAGGTAGCGGAAATTTCACATATTCAATATGTAAAATAAACAGCTAAGCTGGATGTGTTGCAAGATAAGCCTTATCCGTTTAGCCGTAGAGGTTGTAGCGAGTAGTTTCTCCAACTATAAGAAACTCCGCACAATCATCCTCAACGGACAATCCTCCGTAAACATAATTCTTTAAAAATGGCCAATTCTCCATATAAAGAATTATTCCAAATGTATAACAATTTTGTATACGCAAATAATGTACATAACAACTTGTACATAGTAATCGTACAACAATACTTGTACGAGTACATAACAAAATTGGTGTAAGCAAAATAGAATTGAAAAATTATATTTTGGTTACATAACATCTAAATACAATATGTACCTCTACAATCATATCATTTAGAGATGCATAAAAATCGTATTGATTTTGCAAAACCAAAATCAAGTAAAACGCACTTACACACTACCATGCCATTGCAAAATAGATGGCATGGCAAACAATTATGTTGGATTAAAACATATTGTTAACGGATGCACCAAAATATATTGGTGCATAGTAATTAAATGTTAAAACCAAAAAATCCGGTTTTGGATTTTTTGAGTTTTTAGGTGGAAGAAAAACAAATTCTTTCTTCCTATTCAATTTGGATTTTTGCCGGAGCAACACGCCGCGCACATCATCACTGGCCAGCAACAAAAAAATTAATTTGCATTAAATAAAATTCATTTTAAAATTAAATTTAAAGTTTTTTATTTATTTTATTATCATTATTAAAATTTATAAAGCTCTACGCATCGAACAACGCGATAAGGTAATAATGGTTCGCCTGGTTTCCAATTTCATCCACGATTTAAGAACTTGTCCTCAGTCGGTTTCAGTAGTGCAGTGATTAAAATGCTGAGCAATGGAGTGAATTTTGCTCCTACGCAAAATAAAATTAAACTTCAGTCATTCGAGAATCTTGCTGTAGATGCATAAACTGCCTTATTTGACCAGCCAACCCAACTAAAATCAGTATGTGCACTACAAATAAATAAAGGTATTGATAACTCTTCTTTTGCTGCTTCTATCGCTCTTGCTTCTCCTAATACTAACCTCAAAGTGATTAGTGCGATAAAGAAAAAGGTACATGACCATGACCTAATAGCATGTAAAGCGGATAAAGGCAATACAATTACAGTGCTCACAAAAGTCGATTACTGGTATAAAATGTCTGATTTTATTACAGAAATAAAATAAACAATAATATGCGGCCATCAACTTCAACAGAAGGATGTCACAATCCTATTCATCCGACTATTAAAAATAGCAGTGACAATATTAAATATATCCCTAAAAAATAGTTTATCATCCCTATAAAGCGAACAGGCCACCATCAATTCCAACTGGCAGTTTACAACCCAAGACCAAACCAAATTCTTCTAATTCTACCAATTTGTATTGCTCACCACCAATCAAAAGCAGTATTTGCAAAATTTTAAATCTTCTGTTTTTTATACCATTCATTACATACTACAGATTTATAGATAACGTTTATGTGTATAATTCCAGATATGAATTCGACTGAAGAAAGCGAAGAGTTTTGTTTTAATTCGAAAACAAACTACAAAGAAAATAAAAGACAACATGCGGCCATCAATCTCAACACATGGATGTCATCAACCTATTAAAAATAATGGTAATAGCAACTTCGAAGGAAAAATATTTAAGATAATGAGAGAAACCCTTCGAGAAGTGAAATTGTTGAGAGCGGAATTTCATGAACATAAAAACCGGTGCTCGGGCCAAGCAATATTAGACGCGGAAATAACATAATTTAAAATTTCTTACGGATTCTATTGAAGCCTTTCAAGAAATGGAAAATGATGTACAAAAAGACCCCCCCCCCCCTCCCCGGATTTAAAACATATTTTGTACTTTAAACTACACAAGACCATTAAGCGTTTTAAATTTAAATAATATTTTTTGTTTCCGTATTGCAGATTAAATATTTCAAAGCAATAAACGACAAATGTAAGGAAATTCATCATAGGGTGTTTGAAAAGCCTCATAGACTCACAGACGCCACTGCCTCACAATTCTCTTGGCATGGGGAACATGCTAATATTCCAGTAAAGTCTTATTTAATTACTCCGTTCTCTAATTAATCCGTCCTCTACTCTAGAACGTATTTTTGATATGTTTAATAAACTTGTTCTACAGTTTTTCATTTTCATACAGGATCACTCTTGATCTGTGAAATTTAATTAAACTTAACCTTCTCTCTGTACATAGTAAAATGAAAGATTATCTGTGCATGGGGTAAAAAAATACCCCAATGTATTTTGTACTTAAACATATTTTCAATAAAAAAATTATTATTTTTACTTATAATTTATTAAAAATACTTCTAATTTATTAAAAATACAAAAACCCAATGTACAAGATAACAAAAGATACTTATAATTAACTCATTCAATTTTGATTATTAAAATTATTAAAAAGGGTCATCAACTTCTTCATGTTGTTCAATTTCATCATCAACTATTTCTAATCTAATGCAATCGACAAACACGGTTTGATGATGCCTTTTGCATGGTGGTTTATCACAGAAGTGGCAAGTTACGTTTGTTTTCACATCAGCACTTCGTGGACATAAAGTGCATCTTTGTGTTTTACGACTTTTGGTTTGTTGGTTTTGAGCGGTTGGTGCTAATCTCAATTCTACAACATTGTATCCTATTTGACTCATTGCGATTTTTACTTTTTAATTTTTTGAGAAATTATTTTCGTTCTGAAAAAACCGATAACCCATAGAGATGCTGGTTTACTAATTTATGCAAATTATACACGGCAAAACCCGCCGCATATAACATGTTGAAGAAGAGTACCATTGGCCATTTTTTAAGTTTTCGCTTCCAGGTATATGTTTTAACCGATTTATCAAAAGTATCTACACCGCCTTTAGTTTGGTTATAAACGATTATGATGTTCAGTTTCCCAGTGGTTTTATCGATTGTGGTGTAGTTATGTAACGTAGACGTAGACAGTAATAATACGTTTTTGCCGCTTTGGAAATATAGCTAACTAATGTCATGTTTCCATCAAAACAGAAAAGTGAAAATCCAATATCTCTTTTTTATTTCATCGATTTTTGGAAATTGGACAGGCAGATCAGGTTTATTTGATTTTATGGTTCTCATAATCGATGTTTTTTTCTCCATCATTTTCCTGCTAGCTGGCAACTTGTAAAAATGTTATCCATTGTGATATTTCTACTTTTGTTTAGATACGGCAAAGCCAAACGTTGCGCCAAGCTATCAGTAAAAGTTTGAAACTTTCACTTCATTCGGTTGACGTCCAACATATATTTCTTCTTTCAGAAGTTAAGCGTTTTCTGAGTCATATCCCAGAATATTTTTATACAGCATTTCCCAGGTTCACTGAAAATATATTGTCGGAAATTACATCGACCTCGTGTTGCAACTAGCTGCTCGTCAATTGTAAGATTAGCTGATGGCATATTCCAAATATCTCTAAAGGCTGCCAATTTGTCCTCTTTCAGTCGGTCTTTACTGGTGCGATGATTATCAAACGGGAGGAATCTTAAAAGTTGTTGCGTTCGCACCAGAGACATAAGTTGCCAGTTTGCCAGAGTTCATCTAATCTTTCGTTCCAATGTTTACGTAAACCGGCGTACATAAGTACTCCAATCAATGCAAATATTTCATCGGAGTCCGTAGCGTACCAAATCCCAGGGCATTTTGCTTCAGACGTAAATATAATGTTGTAGTAATAATCTTTGGCTTTTCTGTTTGTCTCACATATTATAAACGTCTATGTCACTGACTGACTCACTCGAGAACGCACAGGGTGCCCAAAAAAATTCGTCCGCGTTTTTTTTCAAAATTTCGTCAACGAAATACACAAAATGCAACAACAATGCAATCGTAAAATCTAATGAGCGCACACACACACACAAAATTATTATTCTTTAAACAAATTATTCTTTAAACAAAAATTCCATAGTTGTTTTTTCTTTCGATTTCGTTCGAGTGATTTTTTTTCAAACTTTCGTGAAACGAAATACACAAAAAGCAACAATGCAATCGTAAAATCGAAAGAGTATGTGTTATTTTCGAAGTAGAAAAACCTCGATAACTGAATTGAAAAACAAAACAAATATTAATTCAACGAACTGCTATTCAAAAAAATCTTTTATACTATACTTGCTACTAAAGTAAAACATTTTGCATCTTTTTTTTCTCGCAATGGAATTTTTTAGCATTCAATTAATGTATTTTTAAATTAATAAAAAAACACAACAAACCCTAATGATGACGTAATTACCAATAAGGCCAGTCTTTTAATAACGTGGGAATTCACCAACGGCAGTGTTTTCCCATGGGCAATTGTATGTCGCTCTTTCCCTCTCAGCTCACGAGACTCTCACCAAGTGAAAATAAGAATCGAAGATAATCCACAGCAGGGAAAGCTTCTCAACGATGACCGTCAATTTTCTCGAAATGTTGAATTTAAAGAAATTCTGTAGTTTATTTAATTTTTAATAAATATTGTTCGTACAAATAATTACTCGTAGATTTTTTTTTGATTTTGTAATCTTACAGCGATCTATTTAAAAAATATTTAACTACACTTTGCTGGGGATAAACGGGCGCGAAGCGCCTCAGAACAGCCTAGTACAATAATATTTACTAATGTTTCTGCGGAAAAACTCATTTGAAACACAGTAGTGGTGTATTTAGATTGTCGACCAATGAGGCCCATGATAATCCTCCCTTTTCTTTTAAAATGTGAAAGTTTGGAACTTTTGAAAAAACACGTGGGGAAAAAGATGTAGGGAAAACCATAACACAGTCCAAATACGCATCTTAATCATCAACAGTACACTTACACAGGATTTCCTTTTTCTTTTAGCGATTTAGAAATCCCACACAGAATGAAAAAAGGCGAAAAAAATGAATAGAATAGAGGAGTATAAAACTTATCAATACAGGAATAATCTACAATTATTGAACGATGCTTAAACCAAAAAATGATTTATTTTTTTACTATCCAGTGATCCACTAATCTTCACTAAAATAATCAACATAATATAAAAATTCGATAGCCGTAAAGGCGGTATCAGTAAAGTTTTAGTTTTTTGCGTTGTTTTGTAATGATTTTTATACAGAAATGTATGGGGCAAATTTTGAGCCCAGTAGACAGAAATGCTTTTAGTTTCATTCTAACGATAAAAAATGCAATAAAATCAATAGAATATAACTCGTCTTTTTTATCTGCTGTATATCTAATTGAAGAAGGTATATCTAAACGGATTTTCAATAATTTTTAGCAATTAGTTTTTATTTATATTTTTGTAGGCTGGGGTACTTCTTTACCCCTCCGTTATTTGTAATGATGTTGAGTATCATGGACCTATTGCTATTGTTAATATATTTAATCGCAGTTTTGTTAACTCTGTTGATTCAACTGTATCAGCAGTAGTTCTAGCCCAGGCTCAGATGATTTAAATAAATTTCATACTACGGTGCCTAGTATGAATTCGTGTTTCTTTTCGCCCACTTCCTGCAGCGAAATATCGAGTTTAATTTCAAATCTCAGTAATACAAAGGGTGGTGGTTATGATAACATTCGTAATCTGGTTCTGAAGAATTATTTGCCATTTTTTTCCCAATTAGTAGCTGGTGTATATAATGTGGTTTTGGAAACCGGTGTTTACCCCGATTGTCTTAAAATTGCTAAAGTGACACCTATCTTTAAATCTGGAAATTCCAAACTAGTTAATAATTATCATCCAATTTCAGTTTTGTCGATATTTGACAAAATTTTAGAAAAAATGATTGCTAACCGGATGATCGATTTCCTAGATAAATCTATTTTTTTCTATTCCCGTCAGTATGGATCTCGACAAGGCCCTAACAGGTATTACTGATTATATCTATCGTAGTTTTGACATTAACAACTATAATTCTGGCTTATTTCTTGATCTTCGTAAAGCTTTTGATTGTATAGCTTCCGTGGCCTATCATACAAACTATTAACAAGCTACCTTAGTAATCGAAAGCAATTTGTGACTCTAAATGGTGTAAAAAGTTCCATTTTAGGTGTGAACTATGGTGTTTCTCAAGGAAGTGTCATTGACCCTTTATTATTTCTAATCTATGTAAATGATATGGCCAATTTACTGCTCACGGATCATGTTAGAATGTTTGCTGACGATACGGCCCTGTTCTATGAATCCAGAGATTGTCAGGTAACAATGTCACATATGAGGGATGATATAATTTTACTTTTGGATATTGTTAATTTAAACAAAATATCAGTTAATTTTAATAAAACGAAATATATAATTTTTCACTCCCCACGCCTGCAACACATTGATTTACCGCCACTTCAAGTAGCAAATTGTACCATAGAGCGTGTGGACAAATTCAAGTACCTTGGAGTAATATTCGACAAGCATATGCCGTGGGAGGACCATATTAATTATTTTTGTATTAAAGTTTGCCCATTTATTTGCTTGATTATAAAATTTGCTGATTTTGTTCCAGTACATGTGTTAAAAAAATTATTCCCGTTTATTCATTCTCATAGCCTTCTTCTACCTTTGGTTCAGCTGTTAAAGAAAAACTGAATAAATTGCAGATTTTACAAAATAGGTGTAAGCTGTAAAAAGTATAAACTGCCTCACCTATTTCCTACTGTGGAGCTCTATCGAACTATTGCTATAGGCATTCTCACAATTAAAGCAATTTTTGATATGTATGTGTCGATCTACATGTTTAAGTGTCTACACATCTCATCATTAATTTCGACTATACAATTCGAATTTGTAGGTCATGGCTATCCAACCAGAAATTCTAGTCAGTTAAAGTTCCTCCAAATTAGAATTTAGCAGAAAATCATTAACATTTATTGGACCATATATTTATATTTACTTACCTGAAAATATTAAGAGCGCTGTACATATTTTTAGGTTTAACCGAATGATAAAATCGCATCTGTTATCATCAGTTAAAGATTATTTGTTATGTATTAAAAATCATCAGTTAAAGATTATTTGTTATATTAATTGTTATGTATTTGAATTTTATTTTTTAATATGCGTAATGCAGTTTTAGTCACTATGACACTATATGCTGTATATGTTTTGTACATATAAGTGTGAATGACGTTAATAATGTTTATTATATATAAAACTTAATATTAAAAATAAAAATTAAAAATAAAAATACAAAAAAATGATAGCTCTTTTGAAAGGTAAATAACAAATTAAGCATATTTAAGCAGTTTACAATATAACATTATGAATATAACATTATATTGTATATTTTTCAGATGAAACTAATTGATAAATTGAGAGATAAAGCCACTAACAAAATTAAACAAATGTGAGGTTTCGGAAAGAAAAAGCAATAAAAAGGTGTTTGAGCAGTTTGCGTAAACACTCTGAAGTAACACGTTGCATAGTAAAAAGCAAAAGAAAAAATTCAAAAAATAAAACAAACAAAAAACGTATTATTGATATTTTTCATAATGCCATTTACAGAATGTATGAAATCGTACTAGATTTATGTATGCCTTCAACAATTCAGACAAATATTTTAAAAACTGAAGAAGTGGCATACAAACCAATTACTAATTTAGAAAATCAATCTGTTATCGAATTTGCATGTTATGGTCATGGTGACACATACTTAGATTTATCAAGTATAAATTTGTATGTAAAAATTCAGATAACTAAAAGTGATGGTAGATTATATATTGGAGCAGATAAAGATCAGCCCGGTATGGTGAATAATATGATTCATTCTCTTTTTCGTCAAATTAACGTTACTTTAAACGGCAAGAACATAAATTTCAGCTGATGGAAATTATAGTTATCGCGCATATTTAGAACAATTATTAAACTACAGTGATGATGCACATAAAACACATCTACAGTTACCAGGATGGGGTTTAGAAAGGAAATGTCTCCATAAACTTACAGATAATGATGGATTAAAATTGCGAGCTGCTTTAACTAAAAACAGTTCGTTCGTTGAAGTATATTGGAAATTACATGCTGATATGCTCAATCAGCATTTGTTATAGTTAAACAATGTTGATTTAAGAATTGCGTTAACATTAAATAAAAAAAACATTAAAAACATTAAATAAAACATTAAATAGATACATCAGTTGTAAAAATTCTTGAGGCTACACATTACATGAAGATTGGAAGATTTCTCATATAAATACAAGTGTATTAATTGCCCATCATAAAATGCTTGAACATACAACTGCAAAATATCACTAAAAGCGAAATGAAATTAAATCGTCCACAATCCCTTCGGGTGGAACTTCAATTTCCTTAGATAACATTGTAATGGGTCAACTTCCTACAATCGTAATATTTATGATGGTTAACAATGATGCTTACACAGGAAAACGATCTAAAAAAAACCCTTTAATTTTAAAGGGCGCTTTATGTGAACGGAGTACAAATTCCTAACGAACCCATTGAAATGAACATGGTAGATGGAACCAATTTTCTTAGAACGTATTCTACAATATTTGCAGCAAATTAAATTGTACACAATCCTCAAGGAAACTAATTACTAAAGATATGTACAAGAATGGTTATTTTTTGTTAGCTTTTGATTTAACATCTGATATGTCTGCTAATGGATCTTGTACTTCTCTAATAAACCCAGGAAATTTAAGACTAGAGGCAAGACTTGGAGAAGCTAAATTAAACTAGCTAATTCAACTAAAACTTGTTTTCTCTTCTTCTGCTGTTTCTATTACTCTTGCTTCTCCTAATACTAACCTCAAAGTGATTAGTGCGATAAACAAAATGCTACGTGACCATGACCTGATAGCATGTAAAGCGGATAAAGGCAATACAATTACAGTCCTCATAAAAGTCGATTACTGTAATAAAACTAATGAGTGTCGATTTTGTACCAAAAATAACAGCGCGAGGTGAGCAAATCGGAAGAACATAGTGTTTTTTTTTATATTTATATTGGTTTGCCTGAGCGCACGCGCTTCATCTTGTTTATATATATTTTTTATTTGATGTGTCAAATGCGGTTTCGTATTGTTTAAATATTTGAAAATGAAAAATCAAAATCATAGTAAGCAATCGGTTCCACTGCTCAAAAGCAAGCGAATAGAAGAGGTGAGATAGACGTCAGCATCATACATATTCAACCGGAATTATTTATTTTGATACTTGCCATCGAAAAATTGACATACAGAAGGCACAGACAAATAAATACAATACAAATATAAAACTGTATATTATACAATGTATATGCACACAAAATTATTGCTCACCTTGCCAGCTTGCGCTGTCATTTTTGGTACAAAATCGACACTCTGATTTTATTACAGAAATCAAAGCAATAGAGCTTGGCAGGGATTCAACTAGGTGTTTTAAGACTTCTGGCAGTAAGCGTATCAACCAATGCCAAAAGTTGTTTAATAGAACTGGTTGGAAGTACTCTGTCATGAATCCATCTACTCCATTCTTTATGGTTTACCAAAAATCCGTAAGGAGGGCATCCCAATTAGACCAATAGTCGCGTATTGAAATGCTCCTGCCTACAAGCTATGTAAGGGTCTCATAATTTTTTTTAATGATTAAACAAATTTCTTTTCTCCTTACTCGGTTAAGAACTCGGTAGAATTGAGTAGCAAAATTCAAGACATCGACATTCTATTACCCATGGGCTCCTCTCTGTCACCTTTGTTAGCTGAAATTTTTATGAATTTCTTCGAACAAATGAATTTATCAAACACCAATCCTTGTTTTCGTCATATAATCTTCAGGTATAGATATGTTGATGACATACTATGCCTATGGAATGGAACTGATAGACTGTTAGACTCATTCCTTACTTGGTTAAATTCTCAATACCCCACCATTGATTTTACGTTGGAAAGAGAAGACAATAAATGTATTAATTTTCTAGATATAACAATAACCAGGATTAATTATTCTTTAGACTTCAAAATTTATCGGAAATCCACGTATACAGACGCTATTATCCCTAGTTCTTTAAACCATCCTCATAATATTAAAATGTCAGCTTTCCACTCACTTATAAATAGACTAATAAACATCCCTTTGACAAATTCAAATTATAACATAGAGCTTTATATAATTCTACAAATAGCAACGAATAACGGATATAAAACTAAGACTATATTAAAGTTATTGAATAAAAAGCAAAAGCGTAAAGCTCTAACGGGTATTTATCCACGGGATAAATTACGTCCAACGTAAGAAAATTGGTGTCGCTTAGAGTATATAGGAAAAATTAGCCAACGGATTAGCAACATCGTGTCCCATTATAACAATATTAGTTTTACTTTTTATAATAATAACACAATAAAGAAAATGGTTGTTAACAATAAACCTAGAGGTGATCGCCTTTCCAAGTCTGGTGTTTATAGGATTAATTACAATGATTGTAGTTTCTCCTATATTGGACAGACTAGGCGCAATTTTGGAGTTAGAGCTACAGAAGATTTATCTGGTTGGAATCAATCAACATTCCATAATCATTTAACTTTAGAAAAACATACAGCTAGCTTAAGCAATTTAGACATATTACATATCGCACTATCCAAACAAAAAGACTATAAGTCAAAAACAACGATTTCCAATATAATGTTTTGAAGGATTATATGCTTATTAATATTTTAATTTTGAACTAAAATGAAAACTTTATTATTTAATTTAGTCAAATTAATGGCAAGAATGTTCCTAAATTACAATTATAAACCTGTTTTAACTTGGAAGATGAAAATACTTGTGCGTTATGTTCAATTGAATAAAACTCCTGTACTAAGATTATTTATAATCTTTTTGCTTGGAAATTTTTGAAAACAAATAAACCCAAGATATCTTAGTTTATTTTCGTTTAGTGAGATCTTTTTGAATAGTGTAATAGGAATTTGTTATACTTTTTTTGCATGGATGTTTAATTTTCCTTGGTATTTCAATTCTCACTTTTAATGAAAAACGCCAAAAAATTTGTAAGTAAACTAAACATTTTATTGATTTCAAAAATCTTTAAATGACAAATTCATAAAACTATCTTATACAGAATATTAACCTATAAGAAAAAATTATTGGTGAGGTAAACTTTCATAAAATTTCTTGTAAAATGCAGGTATGAATTGATTATTGCACAGATACATTAAATCCTTGTATTTACCGGATGGTTCACGTATATTGGAAAAAATGGCACTTTTTGTGGTACCATAGCATAAAAACTAATCGGCCTATTTCCAATATTTTTATTATTGACGGTGGCGTTTCTCAAATTTCCCTCAAGTTTTTCCACTTGAAAGTATATGATATTCGAAAAAAACGTAAAACCACCACCAACCAACGTTCCATTGCGATGGTATCAGGCGATGAAAATTACATTATGATATACCAAAACACGCAGAAAAAAACTTAAGTTATTGACGGTGGCTTTTTGCAAAATTATAGATAGTTACTTAAAAATTTGCAAAAAACAAAATCCTTTGGTGATTATTTATCGATTTATCAGACACATTTGTAATTTTTCATAATATTAGTTCACCTTAAATATCAAAGATGGCAATTTGGCTTTTACAGTTCTCATGGAACAAAAGTATTCGGATATTTAAAAAAATATACTTATTTTTTTCAATATTTACTCAGTTATTTAATTTATAATCATTAATTGGTGATTTCTAATGAAAGTAAAATTACAATAAATGGCGAAATGTACTCCGTTTATATATAAAAAGATATATTTGCAGTTTATTTTCGAGGTGTACGAAGAATACTAGAATGCACTGTATTATATATAATATACATGTGTCTCGATACATTTGATGTATTTATATGGAAAATAACAGCATGAGGACGTTCGATGTACAGCTAATATTTTGTAGTGGTGTGAATGAAATTATGATTTTCTTTCAATCTCTAATAAATACAATATTAAATTGTATTTGTGTTTTATTTACTAGAGAATGAAAAAATAAGTATTTTTATGAAATATTAAGACATACCATATATGTATGTAGATATTTTGTATATGTATACTGTACGCATATTAGGAGTAGTTTGAATGCATTATAACTATATATTGGCGATAAACACAAAAATGAATGAAATTGACTATGTGTTGTTGTTGGCTTAATGATTTAGAATAATAATAGGCAATAAGTCCGTTTATCAAAATGTTCACGCGAGAACTGATATTATTTTGTTTACTTTGAATTTACATCTCGTAAATCGCGAAACATAATTTTATACGAGCAGGTCTGATCGTTTGTTTAAAACAACACAAACTCATATTTTTTCTATAGCTTCAAGATGTATACTAGGGGGCTAATTATGTAAGCAGAATGAGTACGACTTTCGACTCAAACTAATGTTAACAACTTTTCAATGAAAACAAAAAAAAATATTACGACTTGTGTCTAATACATTTATAACCGACAACCCAAAATGCTTTCAATAAAAAGATTTCTGACGATATTTGTCGTGTCGTAAGTCGAAGTCGTAATGCTTACATACTCCATCTCCAGATTCCAGATTCGTAGTGGAGTGTGCAATATCAAAAACTGTATTGAATTGATTGCTCCAGTATATTTTATAGAACTATAACAAATTTTCTAACTACTTCTGACTACTAGGCGTCTGAAACCGGGTCAATTACAAAAATGTCCGGTCCCTATATCTGGTTATTTTTAAAACCTTGGTCGCAGACTCTAAATAATGGTGAATTAATAATAATGATATTGGCTTCTTAATTTGCAACTTTAGTTCTCCGGAACTTGCCAATAAACCTTCAATCCTGGTGTGCCGTCGATACAAGTCCCATTTATAGAGAAAATCAAACAATCATCCATCAAATGAATATTGGAACAATTTGCAACCTGACACAAGTCGCAGTCTAATATATGACGAAATTGAAACCAGTTCTGAAATATTGTGGCCACATTATCGACGTTTCAAATGTGCAATCAAGATCCTTTGCTTCTCATTGTTTTTGGCGACGTTGGCGTGTATATGATTGATCCGATAAAGGTGCAATTCCCCGCTAAATTATCATATAGCACAGCAGAACTCTCATTATATGCTGGTCCTCAACCGTCCATAAAATGAAGAGACCGTTAAAAAGCGGTAACCAACTTGGGAAAGAAGTCGAGTACGAACACTAAGTGGAGTCATTATTGAGAACCTTGTCTACGGCAAGTCAACATCAAGCAACATTATGTAATCAAAAATCACTAATGGAAACATTCCAATTTCAGCAATTACCAGATTACCATCAGTGAATAAAAGGGATCCCAAAAGACGTATTAATATTTAAACTCGTTTTACCGCAAAAAACATAAATTTCGTAAAAGAGGACAAATTAATATTTTTCCAAAATTTTTTTAATACAAATACAATATGTAACCAACTACTTGTGCTTTTTTTGACCGCTCTTTATATTCCAGAATATTTTTGATC
The DNA here is from genome assembly GCA_963691935.1 of Nephrotoma guestfalica. Classification (NCBI taxonomy): domain Eukaryota; kingdom Metazoa; phylum Arthropoda; class Insecta; order Diptera; family Tipulidae; genus Nephrotoma; species Nephrotoma guestfalica. The sequence continues at coordinate 186,373,802 of OY829913.1, forward strand.
AAATTCTTAAATTACTGTAATTTACAGAACTCTGAAACAACAAAATTCTGAACAAAATTAAAATTGAATTGTACACTTATGAAAAGTATCTTATAATTTTGTTTATTTAATTTAATTGTAAAATTGTGATTTTGTTATAATTTTATAAATAAACAAACATACAGAAAAAATTTGACGTTAATTCCTTAACAAATTCTGTTAAATTTGAAGAGTATAACTCATTTTGTCTAAATTGTCTAAACTGAAACAAATATTGGCCTTACTATTAACAAACGATGCAGTAATGAGAGGCTAATTGCTAATGAATATTTATTGCTATAAAATTAGTAATATACAGATAAATAAAGAACAATCGTCTTGACAGACAATAGATGTAAACTTCAGGATGGGTCTTATATAAATTGTCGGGTATCATAAGCTATCTTACCTTAGCAATTCTCTCGTATTATAAAGTAATCGAATCAGTCCGTATTTCTATAAAAATTTGGTTCGTATGAACAGACGCATAGTGAAATATGGTGTAATCAGCGCTTTGTAGATTGTTTATAGTTCAGTTTTTGACGAAACATTAAAAGTTTTAATGATAGTGTGTAATTCGGTTAAGTAATTTTGCCATGCGATGATTCTTGCGCTATACAGAGATTATATTTTGCTCATATATCATCGACCCTAAGTTATCGAACTTTCCTTCTCACTTACCATATGATTGCCACTTACCATAGTAACTGACATTTTTTTGTTCACAACGCTGATGTGAAGCACATTTTTGGACGGTTTATCTGAAACGAACTGACTTGATTTATAACATAAGGAGCTGCGCTGCTCTATGTTCTGTCGGATGATATTATCTAATGACACGATGAAAAAAGTTTTAGCTATTTGGTTTCATTGCCGGACATTGTAACCGTATGTTATTTTTGAAGCATCTTAAAATTTACCTTATCGACTGCATATTACATTAGTTTGCAGCAATTTTTTAATATTTTTCGCAACGAATGCCGTTTAAATTGGATGAATAATTAGAATCACACACCCCTTACAAAGTATATCAGAAGATTATGTTGGAATAAGAAAAGCCAAAGAGGTAATAGATGGGAACAGTTTGGATATTTGGATCCGTTTTGTTGACTCGTAATTTGCAAACAATTTCCGTAAATCTTCCGTTTTTGAGCAAAAATGCACCGAACTTTTTAGTATTAATTTCTGGTTTTCAACTATTTTAAATTGCAACGGTCTCAGTCTAGAAAAACATTTATCGGTCAAGGCAGACTATTTGAACAACGTTTATCTAGCCTCCTTAATCTAGCTCATAAGCTAATTCAACTAGCTCATGTCCTACCCTGGAAACAATTAGAGCAGGATCTCGATAGTCAATTCTAAGATGGTCTTGGACAACCCCCTTTACCGATACGTTTAGTCATTGGCTTCCTCATGCTGAGCCATATGTGTGGCCTTTCTGACATACAGGTATTCAACTAGTGGGTAGATAGACCTTACTGGCAAAATTTTTGTGGTTATGAATACTTTCAGTGGCGGCTTCCCTGTGATACTAGCTCACTAATACGTTGGCGTAAGCGAGGAAGGGCTTAATAAAATGCTCCCAAGATTAAAGTTAGTTTTATTGTAACGCGTCATTCACTTTTACACAGTTATTAAGGCATTCTAAAATTAACATCTGAACATTGCACTGGTTAGATTAGTGGTCGCTATTAGTTGCGAGTGGTTGATGCTAACGGTAAGATAAATCCAGAGGCATGTTGTACTTGAGCGTTTGTAAGGTTTGAGCCGTTGGAAAATTACGACTCGTTCGTAATTCGGAATTATGAAAAACGAAACCATCTCGAAAAAGTATATAAGTTTAATTGGAGTCATTCAAAATTCACTAAATTCTAGAGTCAGCAAATTAAAACTCAATTTCGTTGGAAGTAGAAATGACGGAAGAACTGATACACGATGGATGTATCACGTTGAGCGGGATCTAAACCCATTCGATTATGGTTTCTCCCATCGCCTTGTTGTAAATTATAAAATTTGAAGTTACGAGTATATCGTTGAAGATGCCAAATTCCTAAATCCCTTCCTCAAAAATATAAATTTTTGGAAAAAGTTTTTTACACATTTAATATCAGTTGGAAATGTTTTACTAAGCGGATTTAATAATTTGTGAAATTTACCAGACTTCCAGTCTACACCAAAAGTGTAAAAACAGAAACAAAAGAAATTTTTGGATTAAAAATTTTAATGGGACCTGTAGATATTATGTATGGTATTTACAAATAATGAACCATTCGCGGAAAATGAGCAATAGATATATTATCCCCATAGGAGGTACGATCACAATCTTTAGATATTTGGGTGATTTAAAGTTATGTGTGCTTTCACCTGAAATATTAATAATTTAAATCCAGCTCAATGGGGTCAGTTCTTGAGTTGAGGTGACCATCTACATTGCTGCTCGTACTACGAGATCATTTTATAAAAAATTCATATTTCATTGGGATTGTAATAAAAATCAACAACAAATACCAAAACGCTTCATATAACAAAGAACTGCAAATTAACAAAAACCAAAATATAAATATGTTGTGTTGTAGCCAAATCATTAGATATATGGAAAAAAAAAATTTCATTATTTCGTTTTACGTTTATTTGCGATGCATCGTCTCAAAACAAATTTTTAAAAAATTACGAATGATTCAATTTGAATGAAAGTTCAAAATGGTACTGTACGCTCCATCTATTAGATAAAATAAATCAGTTTTTTGTGTCTTAGCTTTGAGCTTAATCGGGGCCTCAACGGAATCTATTCATCGTAAAGGACCAGATCCTTAGGACAGATTGTCGTTTCTTCAATTTTCTACCTCTTCTTTTCGTTTCCGGATTATACATATTTATATGATCGTACTCATTATTGAAATCGGTTTTGTGTAATAATTCATTTGGTTTCTCCTTTGAAATAAAAATTTCACGAATTTCTAAAAAATTTACTTTTTGATTTTTTGTATTTTTTTGAAAATAATAACTATCGGAGAATGTTTTAAAATCGGATATATCATTTTGTTCCATTTCACAAACTGTATAAGGCAGCCCCGTACATTTGGCATTTCTGATCATCCCAAAATACTGTGAAGGAACATATAATTCTTGATGTTTTCAACGGTTTTCAATAAGCGCATGCATTGAATTTCCTTCATTTTGAGTATATCCTTTCTCAAGATATTTGTGTGAAATATCGACCTTTAATTTTTTTGATGCCCAGGAATAAAATGAATATAAAATTTTATTCGTATTTTGTCCTGAACAATTATCAGACCAAAAGCAAAATTTTTTAATATTTTTATTTTCCGAGATTTCAGCCAACATAAACTTATATACGGAGCTAACAAATTCACAAGTGCCTTGCTTTGTAGTTAATTCATCCCACATAAAGCAGTAACCTTTGTTTCCTCCCATATTATATGTAGTGAAATTATGTATCGCTAGCTTCCTTTTATAATAAAATATATTTGTTTCACCATAAGGACATGTTAAGATTTTTTGAAAACCAAAACATGCCGTTACAATGGTTTTATTATAAATTGCCGCTGATTTTTCTAAATCTTTTAGTCTTCGAGCTTCTTTTTTGTTAAATTGGTGTTTTTCGTACGTGTCTCTAAAAACGTCTTTATCAGTTGATGTCATATTCTCGTACATCGTACATTCGTTACATTTATCCTTTTTCGGTATAAAGAAACTAATATTGAAACTGTTGTTAAACACATCTCTATACTGACGTTCTGTGACGTTCTCTATTTTTACTTCTTCGGTACGAATCCATTCCTGAAATAGCCTGAACATTTTCGAAATATTTAAATTAGGAAAGACAGAGATATGTTTTTTGATATAAATTTTTGTGGTTTGCTTAAGTTCATTTACCGGTCGTGTAAATTTACCTAAAACATGGAAAATTGAATTAAATTTATAACAAAATAAATGTTCTAAAGTAACAAAGAGAATAATAATAAATGCCTCTGTTGTCTCTTTCACCCCTAGCCATTTTTGCTAATGCTGTCTCCAAGTTTGATTGGAGATGCATAAAGTATCCAAAAACATTGTTTTGCATACTTTCAGAGACATGGTTTCTGCTCCCGTTGAATATATTAAATTGTATATTCTTGAAGAGTTTCTTAAACTCGGTCTAGATGAAATTTTCATAACCTTTTTGTCAACAACTTCAATACACTTGACTATGAAGTCCCACCGACAATCTTTTGAAGCAAGGTTGCTGTAGTGTTTTAAAACATCTTCTCTTACACTGGCAGGAAGAATTTCTTGGCACTAACTTCTGCATTTCGCTGAACCTTTTCTCAATGCTTTTGCTGACATTTCCACATCGACATAATTTACGTAGCTTTTTCTCATATTTCTTTTATTTCTCCATTTATTTCGGCCCCAATTCTCTTGATTTGTCTGCCTTTTTCTGGATTTTATTTCCATATTATCTATAAAATAGTAAAATGGTTAGTAACTATTAAGAATAAATTTATAAAATGATTTAAATTAAATTAAAAATACCTTCTGTATCACTATTTGACATTTTTATAGAATAAAATTTTCCGAACTCATAAATTATAATTGTTATTTGCATTGAAGCACTGATTTAAAAAAATCATATAAAAAAAACTACAAGCAGCACTTAAATTAAAATAAATAAATAAAAAATTTCCATCAAAATGTACTTACCTTATTGTAATAGAAATCGAATACACGCTAAAAAATCACAAGTAGTTGTAGCATTCCGATTAAAACATATTTTCTTTGAAAATGATTGTAAGTCGTTTTGATATGTTTTTGAATGGAAACGTATAAAAATATTGACTTAGTGTAGTGAAGGCCTACAATTTATAAACGAAGAGTCGAATCCGAAAAAGGGTGTTTTTCTACGATAGAGTACAATTAGGGATACTGAAATATGCAAAATTCAAAAGACACCAACTAGTACTTATAGTCTTTTTGAATGGATAGTGCGCCATACAACCCAAAAGCAGACGTTTAGATACCTTAGAATCTTACGAAATTCGAAAATCCATATTCCTTAACTAAAATATCCTTAACGAACAAAGAGAAATCCGTTTCTCTCCAATTACGGATCCCGCTCTGTTCTATTCTCACGCTCTTAATAATATGATTAATACGTCGGGTAATTAAATGTACTTCAATATACCTTGAATTTTGTTACTCAGCCGATGACATATCGCTTACCTGCTATCCCACCCTTTTTTATTAGTAATTTTTCCGTATAAACAACAAATGGTTGGAACGGCAATAGATTAATGTTTATAGCCTATTTTTTGTCCCTCATTATTTTTTTTTTTGCCTTTTTCTACCTCTTTTCTACTATATATAACTAAATTTTTATTTCTATAAATCAGTAGATACTACTAATAATGTCCTAACAAGTCGAAATCGATCGAGTGGTTTTTTAAACATTTTGGACAAATTTAATTAAAATATTCAAAAATTTAATTCTTTGCGAAATAATAAACCAAGTGTTTAATAAAATGTGTTTACTAAGTAAAACTTGTTTAGTATATCTGGAATATGATGACACATACATGACTTTTGAAAATCGATAAAAATCGTGTATTATAACCAACTATTAAAATAATATAGATAGCAGAAAATTAATATAAATAGCTAATAGTATAGACAGTAACATACTTTTAATACACGATGATTGATAATACAATGACTACTTTGGATATTCACAATGCACTAAATTCACATAAATGTACTAAAAAATATTTTCAAGAAATATTTGCAATTGATAAAATTCCAAAAACGGTTACGTCTAAACCAGCACTATATGTGATAAGTACAAATAAATCAAAGGAATCAGGGCAGCATTGGTTAGCGTTTATTTTCTGATAATTGGATGCGTTGAGTTTTTTGATTCTTGCGGAAAATCTTCAACTAAATACAAAGAAATTAATAGATTTTTAAAACGTAATAGCAAATGCATCATATTTATTTATTTATTTAAAGAAATCTATTCTGTGATTTACATGTATGATTTCAGAATTTAATTTAAAACAAAAATATTAAAAAATCAAATAAAGAACTTTAAAACACAAAAATATAAATCAAATTTTGATTTAACAATTAAAAATTTAAAAAATAATTCTTAAGGATATTTTTGAACTTGTCCTTTGATGTCAAATAGGTCGTCGACGATGTTGAAAGATTTAGACGACCTATTAATGGGCTTATTTTCTCCATAGTTTGTGGAATGGTGTTCTAGGCACATGAATTGATATTTTCCAAAATGTATGCTGAATCAATGTGACCAAGCAAAACGTTACCAATGAAAGCCGCACTTAAGAGAAGTTGTCTATTTTCAAGCGTGCATATTTTGTAATCCGTGCATCTTGTTGAGTATGGAGGTAACCGAGCCACATTTTCATGGAATGGTAAATTGTGGTCGTAATTCCAGTCACTTTTCTTTAACAAGAAAATCAGAAACTTCTTTTGAATGCTTTCAATTCTGTTGATGTGTACAGCATAGTATGGATTCCAGACCGGTACAGCGTATTCCAGTTGAGATCGAACGTAAGCGAAATAGAGTGAACATAAGGTTTAAATATCTTTAAATTCATCTGTCGCTTTCGCAATACAATTTTCAATACGCCTATTGAAACTGACATTTTTGACGAATGTAACACCTAGATCTATGATCTCAGACTCTTTGCAATACTTCGATGTTGACTTTGTAAGAAGTAATTAGCGGATTTCTCTAACGATGGAAAGACATAATTTTGCATTTCTTAATATTTAAGTAAAGCGAGTTTCGATCACACCATTCACTTAATCTATCGATGTCTTCTTGAAGTTTCTTCGTATCTAGCATTCCATTAATAGTTCGAAAAAATTTCACGTCATCAGCAAATATGAGCACGTTTGAGTTTTTAATTATCTCGGTTATTTGATCTATGAAAACAATAAATATACACGGCCCGATGTGAGATCCTTGGGGAACACCAGACGTAACTTTAATAACGTTTGATTTCTCATTTCCCATTATTACAAATTGTCGCCGGTTTGATAGATAAGATATAAATACAATAATAATCAATTACAAAGTGCTTTCACTGGAGTATGTGGACATTATTGATGTGTATTTTTACTGTGCGTGTAAACGGGAATCGATAAAATATTTTCTGAAACTATTTAATATTAAAAAAACCACTTTGAAAATGATTTAAAAATAAACAAACTTTACACAAAAAAATTCTCTACGAATTTTAACGTGATTAAACACGATAAAACACGATTGAAAAATTAAAACAGTTTCAAACAAGGTGTTAAACAAAGAATAAATAAGAATGTAATTTGATAGATCAAAATAGTTTTCACTTGATCTTGAAAAAGGAGAATCTTTTAAAAATCAAAAAAATTAATTAATTAACTGAAAGAAAAACTGTGGTTGTGCCAAGTCTATTGTTATCTAAAACGTATTTTTTAAATGATCAATATACTTGTTATGATACAATGTTGAAACTTTGAAACCCGAAATAACACTATTTAAAAATACATTGTTTCATGTACTGAGCGCGGATGTTTGGGTATCAATAATTTTGAATAATTTGCAAGCAATAAATAATCGCTTTAATTATGAGAATAACATTTCGTTTGCTGAACTACCAAAATTAACCGGAAATTGCACTGTAAATTTGACATGTAGAAATTATCAACGATGTGTAATGTTTACCAATGGAAATAAAAAAATCATACTGGATCGTAAAGAATGGGAACACTGCGCATCTTTATCTTCATTTATACTATCTATTACTACTTGGAGCGAGGCTGTATCGGTTGATATTGCAATTTATTACATTTTATACATAACAAAATGTTTCGTGCAGAAAACATATTCATTACCGATACAGGATTTTTTATACCGCCGTCAATTGGCTACAATTTTTTTAATTACTTGCGATTGTTTATCGAAGTACCATTTTATGTAAAAATAAAATAATAAATGATTTTCATTCGTTGCCAAATTTAAATCAATAAAACAATTATTTAGAAAAAAATAAGTTTTTTATTTATTCAATATTGTAATTATAAATAATTTTGCATGGAATGTTGGTACCAATTTATAAGAATGCTTTGAACAAACACGTCCCCTTTTATATTTTTAACATGTTGGCAATTAAGAAAACAAAATACATGTTCTGTCCAAATATCATCAGTTACATTCCAATCCTCTAGACGCCCTCCACAACTGAAACATTTCACCCTGTCGGCAAATCCTACGTAATAAAATCTTGCTCTGGCTTATTCCAGTGGATTAATGAACCATTTATTCCAATCGTTCTCGAAATTTGTTAATCGATTCTGTACATTAGACATATTACTACAGCTGGAAGTACCCAAATTATCTGTATATTAACTTTTTCGTTCCGTATAAGACAGAATCGGTTTCACTCGTACTAAACAAATGATGTAAATTAGTTGGTTGTGGATTTTTTCTTTCGGTGCACACAGAATCTGTGTCTATGAGGTTTTGCGTTTTGTCTAATATTTTTGCAACTAATTATGTCTGCCTTAAAATTTAGCATACTGTTTTATACTAGTGGAATAATTGATACATACAAAGATATGTGATTTGATTGTATGTATTAGTTATTCTTTTTAGTTACAATGAGTCATCAACAAATTGGAAACGAACTTCACAAACGAACACGTAAACATTTTTGGTATTGATAATGTTTGGCAAACCGATTTAGTAGAGATGCAGTCTTTTCTAATTTGAATAAGAGTTACAACGATATTTTTTGATAGTCATGGATACATTCAGCAAATATGCATGGGTAGAACCTGTAAAAAATAAAACAGCTAAACAAGTGTCAGAAAGTGTGTCACTTATTTTTCGAAAAAGCAAACGAAGACCAAAAAATTTACAAACTATCTTGGGAAATAATTTTATAATTCTTTATTTCAAAATGATATGAAAAAATATAAAATAAATCATTATTCTTCTTATAGTGTTTTGAGGGCGTCTGTTGTTGAAAGGTTTAATCGCACTTTGAAAGAGAAAATGTAGAAATCCTTCAGCTTTCAGGGATCTTACAAATGGTTGGATATTATCAATAATATTGTGAATGACCACAACAATACTAGACATCATACAAGTAAAATGGCACCCTCAGAGGTTAACAACAAACAAGTAGAACAAAAACTATTAAGTACTGTATATTATTACGGTCCACAATTGTTAACTAAAAGCAAATACAACATTGGAGATAGCGTCAGAATCAGTAAATTCAAACATAATTTTGAGAAAGATTCTACATCCAACTGGTATCCAGAGATATTTAAAATAACACATGTTTACAAAAAGTACCCCGTAACGTATTTGGTAGAAGATTATCGTAAACAGCCCATAGCCGGAAGGTTTTACGAATGCGAGCTACAGAATGTTGAAAATCCTAACGTTTATTTAGTAGAATTAATCTTAGTGAAAATGAGAAAAAAATACAGTAAAATGATTGGGCTTTGACGAAAGGCACTCCTCCTGGATAAATAAAACTGATATTATATAATTATGAATTATTTTATTATAATAAATTTACAAGTGTTTAATTGAATTTAATTTTACAAAATTTTTTATGCCCATATGGTAAGGAGTCATGGTTTTCCAAAATTTTCTCTTAATACTCGTAACTTGATAATTGTTCGTCTCCGTCGTACTTATTTTTTTTCCTGCTATCTGTTCTGGGACCAAGGCTCTCCCAACTCTTTCGCGGTTTGCTTATTTACGTCCTTACCTTTACGCCTGTATTGGCCAATTCGAGGACGTACGGATATAGGTCCGATTTTATTACCATCTGCACATTGCATAGCTCCATGCCAGCCTATACTGGCATGGAAGATGGGTCGGCCCATGAGTTTTGCACTCCGACAGGGAGTCATAGATGTATTCCTTTTCATCACAAATCGTAATTTGTTGATGAAAATTCCCTTTGCATCCTGCCCCTATCGGGATTCGAACCCGGTACCTCCCGATCCAAACGCCAAAGCTTTTAACCACTATGTCATTTGGTCGGTGTCGTACGAATTACATTGTGATCCTTTGTGCGTCGAATCTGGTAACTGTTAACTAATATAGAATAATTGAATCCCTCATAGAAATTAAACTGATCAGTTGCGATCAAGTTAAGTTTTTCGAAGTTAAGCGCGAATCCTTTAACTTTACATTTTCCTAAAGTTATATTTTTTGATGTTGAAAAAATCTCAAAACCCTTCTTTTAAGGTCCACGTGAAATAAACTCTGTAATATACTTCCCTCTCCATATTCACTTGCTAACTCATCAATCATATCGCCTAGAAAAGACCCTGTTGGTGGTTCATACACATTATCCTTGTGTATGTAAATAATGGAATCGGTATCATAGTATAATACACGATTACCTAACTTTTCCATATAACTATATAATTTAAGTCGCGCATGAGCAGTTGTGTACGCTGCAATGCATACGTTCACTGTTGCAATTGAATCTGCTGCTTCTTCGATATATTCCCAGTTGACTATTACAGCATTATCGTTTACCTCTTGTATGTGATTAATTTCAATCGAGAGATTTATCAACATATCGTAAAGTTCTTTGGGTTCTCTTAAAATGGTTGTTTTCGATTGGTTTTCCCTTTGACTAAATTTTCCCCAAAAGCTGTTCAACATTAGTTTAGCCATCGATCTTAATCCGGCATTTTTAACAATTTTGTCAAACTCCAACAATATTTCTACTCTTTTCTTATAGTTTTTAATATACGTAAGTTTATCATCATATGTAATACAATTGGTGGACCATCCAGGGGAATTTTGAAAATAATCCATCCGATCCATTCCCATAGATTCATTCATAGAATCGTGTTTTATTTGGTAGCCCTTCTCCACTGCTTTCAATATCTCAACTATCACCGAGGTACCGGTTAATTTTCGGTCATCATCGCTGTGATTACACTGGTTTTGGTATTCCTCTCCACATACTCTGCATAAAACAAACATTAGTTTATTGTTCATTTTATATGATAGCACTGGATGATATAAATGTTGCGGTGGTAGTAACGAACATTTTATTAACCCTTCAGTTTTATTTAAATAGATAGAACTGCATTCGTCACCTATCATAGTTTCGGTATTTTTGGTACTTAAAAACCCACGGATACAACGAGCATACATCGATGTATTTTATTTTCATCTTCTTTTTTATCATCTGTCCTTAGTTTGTAATATGTTCGTGTGTTACCCGGTTTCGATTGTTGGTAAGATATTTATGACCATGGTAATAGCATCCATAAAAAACGCTGGCTTTGTGTCCTCAGCATATCCATCGACTTTCATACCTTTTATAATAATTTCATTTCCATAAAAGGCATGTTTTATTTTAATTTTTCGTTTTATATTCTCCTCTATAAGCCATTTTACCGCAATTTTTGATTGCGTATCAACTTTGCGATAACCTTTTTCGGTATAATTCCAATTGTATCGGGTGTTAAAAATTTTCGACCAAACCAAACTACAAGGTGAGTTGCGAACAACCAAATTACAAGTTGAGGCTATTCTGGTTGCGTCATTGAAAGGACAAACTCCACTCTTCAAGAATAATATGTCTAAATGTTAGACATGTTTGTGATAGAATCCGTACATCAGAACTACATTATGATAAAAAATCCTGTTGAAAATCAAATACATAGTTTTTACCTTTCATATCTTCATACCAGTGCAAAAAATTATTTCAACAACCGTGTTTTTTACAGTCATATGTACAATCATCACAAACAATCATTGTATTAGGTGAGTACAATGTATTTTGCCAATGTATTTCACATTATTCACAGTATTAAAAAATGTGGAAAGTACTCCTTTTTAAAAATTTAAGATAAATTAAATGCTGTTAGTAGAGCCGATAGGACCCATCGGAAAATAATTTAAACTATCGATGAATTTAACTCTATCAATTTTCATCATTATGATTTTTGATTCTCTCATAATAAGCTCTGGTTGGTGTGATGTTTCTTCTAACAAATATTTTAATGTGAATTGATGCCACATCTTTGAATTTGTGTCTAATCGCTAACACATGTTTTATGAATTGCTCTATTATGATACCGTCTTTAAAAATTAGCTCCCTCTCTCCGCATTTTTGACAAATAATAGATCGTTGTTGCATAATACATAAATTCGGAATATGAATTTTAGACTTTTGGTCGAGACTTGTGTCTTGACTTGTTTCTAAATGAAAAGTATAAATAAAATGTCGTTCATATTTGATGATTTAAAATTTTCTGAATATAGCACAAATGGTTTTCGGATTGAAAACTTTTACAAAGATTGCAAAATATTTCATTACAATTATGTGTTCTGTTTTGGTTGATTCTTCGACAACAATATTTACATCGTCTTAACAGTTTACAAACTTCATTTTTGAGTTGGTCAAAACATTTAATACTTTTGAAATCTCGATTACAATTCCTGCACAAGATTTTTGCAATTCCAACACATTGAGGTTTCCATTCTTATTTTTAAAAGGAATATTGCAACCTTCACAAAAGTAGGTACATGCAAAAGCTGATGTTAATGAAACTATCACATAATAGTGATTATTGTGATGAATTAAATTAATTTTCATATTAGATAGGTTACTTCGTTTAAAACTCACCTCCCTTCCTCTAGAACTATAATTATATACACAAATTGTATATTTGCTTAGATGATCTAGAAATTTCTTAAGTTATTCTACACCACCACCTTCAATAGGTATTACAACTCTTGTATTCTCAAGTTTTTTAATTTTTTGATCTTGCAGCTTTCCTATGTTGCGTCAAATGTTATTTTCTCAAATTATGAGCGACATTTTACATATGCTTTTCCAACAACAATAGCTCTAGGTAAACAAAGATTATCATTATTTGTTTAGCTGGTTTAGCTTTACACTCAATTTGGTAATCATCATAATATTGCTTGCGACTACGAGTTCCGCCCTGTCCTACAGGCATTTTTATCACAGTCATAACTAATCTAAATGTATCTGTGTTTAGACCTTCGGAATTACTTTGGAATACACCACCTAGAAGATTCCAAACATCATCAAAAGTAATCTTTTTTGCTAGCCTAAATTTGAGCAATGCAGGATTATAAAATTTTTCGGAGGTGAAACTCAGTCCTATTTTACCCATTGGAAAAACATTTTGAACTATATGATTAATAATTTTATTTATTGGCGTTTTTATTCAGCTCAAGGGATTCATTTCTGTTTGGGGAGTCATTTATTTTTAAAACAACCTGTCTACGACTAACTCGAAATTTTTTTTATGTTCTCTCCGTTTCGGAAATAATTGTACGCGGTTCATTTGTTCCATTTATTAGATTGTCAGCAGCATTAGGTGTTATTGTTTCTTTAAGGCACTTTTGTATGAGATTTGGTTTTAACATGGTTATATCGTTTTTCACTTATACACTAAAATAATTTTTGTTTGTTGTGATTAAACAACGCAATGAACTGGTATTTGATTCGTTGAAGTTCTATCGTTTTACGTTTATACTAAAGCAGTTTCTGTTTGCTGAGGTTAAAAAGACACTGAATTGGATTTGATTTTTCCACGTTATCACTTTATGGTTATCTAATAAAACTTAATCAAAACTCTTACACTTTTACAAAAACTTTTTTGCTTAAAGTTGAGGTAATACCGTCAGTAGTTAAACTTTTTCAATTATTACAGATATATAATATAAAAATAACATAAGTCGTTCTTGAAATCGATTTAGATAAATTTATCACGTTAAAACAAGATAGATTTATTATTTCCAGAAAGGAAATTGAGATTATTATTAAATTTTCAAATCTATTTGTACATGATAAAATACAAGACATAATTATACCCAAGAAAAACATCCAATCGGTTATTATTCATCTATAAAATGACTACTATTAATTGAGTTTTAATTGATTCGATAAAATCAGCAGTAACACCACATAATTACATTATGCTTTAATTAAATTCGGGTGCTATTCATCCGATCAAACAAAATTATTGAAAATTGTTCAAATTGTTTTCAATTCAAAAAGCGTCATGTTAAAAGAAAACTTGAATTCTTATTTGCAGGAAGGGAATTGTTCCTGATCATTCGTTATCAACTTTCCAAACCAATTTGTATCTCGTAAGTAACAATAAATAATTATCATAAGAAAATATCGTCCGATCGGATGTTTTTTATCGATAAAATGACTACATTATTGAGAATTTTTAAAGTCGTTTCAATTAAAAATTATCACGTTAAAAGAAAACTTGAATTCTTATTTACTGCAAGGAAATTGTTCTTGATCATTCATTATCAACTTTTATTTATAAAAATATTTGACCACATCTACTTATACTCGTACAAACGTATATACTTAGATACAGATCTAATATAAAATAACAGCTATCATGGAAACAAAATGGTAACATTTTGAAATAAATAGAGTAAAACGATAAAAAACATCCGATCGGACGATATTTTCTTATGATAATTATTTATAATGAAAAATATGGAAAACTTCAATTATTATTTATAGGAAGGTAATTGTTATTGATCATTCTTGATCAACTTATTTTTCGGTATATATTTATGGGTCATTCCATTATATTTCAGAGAACCGTCCAAAATGACCTTCTTAAATTTAAATTTTAAACCATAAATATTCACCTTTCTAACGTAGTAAAAACGAAACCAATATCTTTTACAGAACGGAAAATACAATATTTTATGTATAGACACAATATTAAAAGTGCGAAAGCTGTTCAAACTGACATATCGAATAACGGGAATTTCGAATGTCAAAATAAAAAATAAAAATACACGTGTCTTCTTTTTTGTCCCATAAATATATACAGAAACACACATATATACAGAACACTTTTGCTTGCCAATATTACATAAGGAACACGAAAAAAAACAAAAAATTAAAATATATAATCTGGTCAACAACAAAATATCAAAGTATACTACATCTATCATGGAAATAAAATGGTAACATTTTGATAAGAGGAAAATTGAAACTATAAAGCAGTTCCAATTTTATTTTAAGTAGAGAATTACAAAGTGTAAAACTAAGAAAAGTGATATTACTTTTTAATAAAATCTTAGTTTAATTTTAAATAAATAATTTGTTTTATTTATATTTACAGGCAGAACAGTTCTTAAACATCTTCGAAGAAAGCGTAAAGGAGAGCCAAACCCCTAAATCTTTATTTCTAAAAGCCAAGCACCTTCGCGAAAATCACCTAATGAATGAAATAAAACGGGGGGGATACCTTGTGGGGCGAAAAGGTGCATATGTATATCCCAGATGAGATATAAACGCTCTCCAAACCGATGTCCAAATCAATTATAAAAAGAATAATTTATTTAAAAATCTTCAAAACGGTATTAAGACAAGGAAAATGAATATGTTTCTGAAAGCAATCATAGGATAAGGGAAATTTGCGTGTGGCGAGGTCAAACTTGAACAACCAAAATCAACCATTCTCCCTGATGTAGAAGTGAGTGACGACGAGGAAGAGGAACATGGACAAAGGTTTTGAAAAATAATAATTCATGTATTATATTAAATCAAAATAAAATATTACTAAATAAATTTAATACTAATCCTCTTTTAATTATAAAAAATTTATTGTACCAAATAAATATTAAATAAATTATTATTTTAAGAAAGTTTTATATTTTGTTTATATTATTAAAATTCCTACTTTCCATTTGTTTTCGCTTATAAATTTTTTATTACATATTTGATCAAGTTGAAACAAAAACATCCGACATTCCTCATTTTTTATTATTTGACCTACTATGCGAGAAACTCTCCAGGATTCCATATATGTAGTTTACATTTGAGCAACTATTCTTGGAGTAGGTTAAATAATAACCAAAGTAGATTAAATAATAAAAATGAGGCATGCTGGATGTTTTTTAAACTGGATCAAATAAATAAAAAAGTGAAAACTAGGAATTCCGGATGCACTTTAAGAATGTAGGCCGTCTGCAAAAGTAGAGTGACTTAACTAAATTATGTGATATAGTATCACAAATAACCATTATACAGATGAGTATTTATGATGGCACGCCGATGTGCACTAAATAAAATCGATAAATTTGTAGGGAAAAAAGTGTTTAGCCAAAATGAAAAGATGAGCTATAATATTTACGTTGCTCGATATTTTCTCTTTCTGCCGTCCAGTATTTCCAATATGATCGAGTAGAATTTCATAACAAAAAATATTTTATTTCTTTGTACAGTATAAAACACAAATTATTCAATTTTTTGTGAATCGACATCAAGCGTACATATAAAAATTGACAGCTCGGTGTAAAATTTAGTTTTCATTTAATAAATAGTTAATTAAAGTGGTTTTGGGTTTTCATTAAGTTAAAATAGTTTTATAGTGGTGTACGAACAATTTTATAATATTAAAAAGGTGGTGGACGCATATATATATAGTGTTTTAAGTGAATTATTATTTGGTGGCAACAACAACAAGTGTTTGTTTATATTTAAGCGGCGTGTTTTTAGACAGTAAATAAAGTCAGGTGTGGGCAAAAGGAGGGCTTCGGCCCTTGAAAGGGGCGATGTTTGAAAGCCCAAATAGATTCGCACCGTTGAGGATGTTGGGAAATAATACCCAACCCTCCAAAAGGAAAAAGATCGAAGAAATGCGAACAAAGAGATTAGGATTCGGTGGCGGTGCAGATATAATGGATTGCAATGGAGTAAACGAAAAATATCTAATAATCAAGCACGAGCAGGAGGGACAAAACCTGTCAAATTTTTCACCTTTTGGAATACAAAAAGCGCTGGATATGATAACCAAAGGTATCATTAAAACGCAACGTTCGAGAGCTGGAGAACTCTTGGTTCTGAGAAAAAACCAGGCAGCGACGGATGCATTATTGAAGGCAACATCTTTGGGACAATTGGCCAAAATAAAAGTGACGGAACACCCCATATTAAACAGTTCCAAAGGTATCATTTTCTGCCACGACCTAAAAAGTTTAACTGAGGAGGAAATTAAACAAACCACAACAACAACAGCAACAAAAAGATCAAGTACAACAACAACAAAACCAACAACAGCCGCAACAACTAAAACAACTAGTTACTAGAAACGAACAAACTACAACAACAAATACAGCAAGTACAACGACAACAAGAAAGGTTACAACAACAACCGCAATCAAATCAACAAACAACTTGTAATACAGCAATGGACATAGAGACAATAAAAAAAAATGAAGCATGGCTAGCAATGAGACATTCTAATTTAACTCCAAAAGAATTAACACTATTTGGAAATAACCATGTAAGTATGATTGATGATGAATGAGGGAAGGAGGAGAGAGAACGCATTTGCATTTATAAATGCCCTATCCTTTCTTCATTTCTTTGAATGGTAGAGCGAATGCTGAGATCCAATGAATGCATGAAAATTGGTCAGATAAATATTCGCAGTATATATGCCAATGGCGATATGTTGCGGAATTATCTGACCAATAATGATGTGAATGTGATGATTTTGTGTGAAGCTTGGGAGCGGGAGGGAAAGACGTTTCGGGTGAAAGGATACAATTATCTGTCCAGACCGAGGGCTGATGGCTTCGGCGGCGTGGCGATATTGGCATGTGCCAATATCAGCCTCGTCCTTTGTGACATACCGCGCTTCGAGCACATTGAAGTCATCGCGGCCAAAACTCGGAATCTGGACAGAAACTTGTTATTTGTTAGTATCTATGCAACTCCAGTGTTGTCTACGTCTGACAGAGAGAGAAGCCAACGAGATTTTCAAATTTTGTTTGAATGGGTGGAAGGCAAAAGTGACGTGATTCTAGCGGGTGATATGAATGCGCATTCGAGAATATGGAGGAGTGAAAGAACTGATGCTAGAGGTAACTGGTTGACCCGCCTCATTCTGGATTCCGATCTCGTAGTCCTGAATGATGGGGGGTCGACTAGAATGCCGAGAGAAGGGTCGACAGCCAGCGCGATAGATTTAAACTTTAATATCTAGCGGGCTGGCGGGCCAAGTCACTTGGAATGTCACAGATGAGAATTTGGGTAGTGATCATTATTTGATCAGGGCATGCTTAGGTGGTATAAATGTTGACATAGACCGTAAGGTCATTATGAATGGTAAGAAATGGGTCGAACGTATGAATGAGATTCTCACAATGAAAGAAGTAAATGAGGTTAACCAACTTGAGGATGAAATAGAGAGAGCGAATGAAATGTGCACTATAAATATCAGAGGGAATGAATACAAGGTGAATATTTGGTGGAACAATGAAATCCAGTATTGGTATGAAAGGAAACGGATAGCATTGAGAGAGTTCAGTAGGTGTATATGTCATGAATGCAGAATAAATTATGGAAGAATGAATGCAAAATTGAAAAAGGCTATCCGTAGAGCGAAAAGAAAAAGTTGGCGGGACTATGTATCAAAAATGACACATAGAACCACAACTAAGGATGTATGGGATAAATTTAATAGAGTGAGAGGATATAGAGCGCAAGGCAGAAATGCAGTGTTAGATGACAGAGAGAATGGAGGTGTCTTTTTACAAATGATTACGGACGTACGTAACAATTTGAGTGATAGGTATGAAGTTTTGCTACCTGATAATGAAAATGAATTTATGAACGATATGTGTAAGGAGTTTGAATGGGAAGAGTTCCGAGGGGTTTTAGAAACATCCAAATCTACTACCCCCGGAACCAACAGAGTGAGTTATAAAATGATTAGTAGATTAGAATTCGAAGCCAAGGCGGCCTTGCTTCGAATTCTCAATCAAGTATGGATGAGTATTCAGATACCGGAAAAATGGAAGGAAAGCAGAGTGGTACCTATTCCTAAAAGAGATCGGGATAGGAATCTGGCAACAAATTACAGGGGAATATGTATGTTGAATGTATTTGTTAAAATTGTGAATGGTATGATGAAAGGTCGTATAGATAAATTTGTTAATGAGGGAAATTTGTTGCCGGAAACCACCTTTGGGTTTCGTCACAACCACTCTGCTAATGAGTGTGTAGAAAAGTTTGTGTGGGAAGTACAAAAGGAAAATAAGTATGTTGTGGCGGTATTTTTGGATATAGAAAGGGCATATGATTACGTGGTTCCAGGGAAACTTTATCAAATCCTTATGGACTTGGGGTTTCCTTGGAAAATTTGCAAATGGGTGTATGAGTTCATGAATGAGAGAAAGTTAGTTTTATGTGATAGAGGGTATAGGTTGGAAGGAGCGGTGACTATCGGCCTCCCCCAAGGCAGTAAAATCTCACCGACTCTCTTCAACCTGTATACGAGCTCGATACATAGGTGTAACTCCTCGGGCAAAGTCATTTTGCAATTTGCAGATGACTTTGTCCTGATGGGTAAGGGGAGTACCATCGGGGAGGCCTTGAGTCGGGCTCAAGAATGTGTGAATCAGGTAACCGAATGTTTGAGTGAACTGAATTTGAGAGTAAATTCGAGTAAATGTTGTAGTATGGCTTTTAGAACGCATCGGATGGTTGATGTGCGAATATATAATGAGAGAATTGAGTGTGTGAAATTGACTAGGTATTTGGGAATCTGGATTGACAGAAGAATAAGTTTCAAAGTGCATATGGAAAAATTGGCCGATAATTGTAAGAGTAGATTGAACGTGATTAAAAGGGTGAGCAAACCGAAATGGGGAGCTCATCCGGGTGTGACTGATATGTTACGAAAGGCGTTAGTGTCAACTAAAATTGCGTATGGAATGATTATATATGGTGATGGGTCCAAGGTTGGGTTTAAAAAGTGATGCTTGTGGAGAATGAGTGTGCTAGAGTGGTATTGGGAGCGATCAATTCGACACCAATACACACTCTGTGGTCTGAATTGGGTGATTCGCCTCTTAATTTTAAGAGGGAATGGATCACCGTGCGAGAGACTGTGCGAATGTTAACTAAGGACAATAAATTAGTGAATGAAATGAAAGAGAGATTGCAAAGAGGGACGGTTTACAAAAAGACAACAAGATCGCTGGTAATCTTGGAAAATATTAACATATTCTCCAAGATTCGTCCGGCAAATCCGAAAGTCCCTCCGAGCAATCTAATAGTGCGGTTGAAGTTTGGTGACACAACAAAAGCAATGATGAATGAGTTATCGGTTAAGAGCGAATTTTGCAAAATGCGAATGAATTATGTTGCACATGTGGAAGTGTATACAGATGCTAGTGTAAATGTTGATCGCGTAGGTGTGGGAATTTATATTCCTTCAATGAGGAAAGAGAAAATGGTAAGAGTGCATGACAGTATCTGTATAATGAATGCAGAATTGATAGCGATTATGGAAGGGATCAAGTTGGCAATGACACAAGGGAGAAGGAGAATAGTGTTATTCTCTGACTCCCGGAGTGGGTTGGAATTAATTAGTAAGGGTGGGGGAACTCATGGCAATGTGTATGTGGAAATGCTATATAAGTATCTTCAATCTTATGGGAGGGAGGTCATCCTTCAATGGATACCTTCACACCTACAGATTGAAGGTAATGAAAGAGCCGATATGCTTGCGAAACGGGGTTGTTTGATTGAGGATGTAAACGAATATGAATTCATGGATGCCAGAGACGTACTTCGCATGTTTCAGATGAATCTGTGGAGAAAATGGGAGAGAGAGTTTGTTGAAAATGTCAGGTGAAAGGTAAGAAGTACTTTGAGTTGGTTAGGTCTCCTTTGAGGCAACCGTTCTTTAAGGTGCTCAAAGGAGATACTAGAATGTTACGAACTATGGAACGAGTGAGATTGAATCATGGAAATTGGAAAGAATGTTTGAAGAAACGCAATTTGGTTGTGTGTGAATTATGTGAAGCTGTTTGGTTGTGGAGGACATCGAACATTTGATTCTGAAATGTTCTGCATTTAATCAGAGCAGACAAATGTTCGATGTTCTATTGAGTGCAAGTAGTTTGACTGAATTATTACGAATGGGAATGAACGTATATAAGAATATGTATGAATTTATTAGAACAAATCAGATAGAAGTGTGAAAGGGGATCGATGTGTGCTAGGTGAATGACAAGAAATTAAAATTAAATTATTAGTATTATGGTAAAAAATGTAAACAATTAAAAATTGTAAATTTTGAAACGGGCCATATGGCACCAAATTTTTGGAGCTAGTGCCAAATAAATAAAAAAAAAAAAAACACAAATTATTCTTCAAAATTGGTTTTTCATTATTCTACGAAAGCAGTGTATGGTGGTGTTTACTGTAAGCAAAAAAAAAACAAACGAATACACTGAGCAAATCCAATCCATTTATTATTTTCGTTTGGAAATATCTCTCTCTACGCATCATTTATATTTAATAAAACAGAATGAAACGAAAACTCAAACGCACATATTCATAGATCTCGAATATACCACACTTAATTTCTAAATAGAAAAATTGAAGCTACCAGACTTTTCATAAAAACTGTCTTTGTATAATAAAAAATCATTATACCTGCTTAAGTTTCAGAAAGCCAACGATCAAACCTTGTTCAAAATTTAATCTTCATTGTAATAATTGGAAAGCTTTTACGAAAGCTGCCATTTCCGGTACACAGATGTCCACCATCTTTCGCATGGATCTCCCAATTTATGGAAACAGCTTTAACATGAAGTTTGATTCCGAATAGTCAATCCTGGACTGGAAATTTTACAAAAATAAACTGAACAAATTTTATTTGAAACTTAACCTACAATTGTTTGTTTTAACCGTTCGTAAATGCTACATACTTTTCAACAGAGTACTAAACGTGAAGTTTAACGTGTTCTAAATCTATTGTAGCTAGTTCTGGTGTTCCATAAGGGTCCACTCTAGACTTAAAAATTTACTCAAGGATTACGAACTCTAACGATCCCTATCGATTGCAAGATCAGTCTGCAAACATTGAATTCATGATGTATGACTAACAAGCTAAATCTAAATATTCAGAAATGTGTTGTAATTACCGAATAGGTAATAGAATAAGTAACCCTGAGCTACATGACTATTACATCTCAGACATCAGATTTGCTAGAGTCAATCATATTACTGACTTAGAGATTACTTTCGATTCAAAATTATCATTCGAGAAACACATCGATCAGATTTGTTCTAAAGCTCACAAAATTCTCGGCTATATTTTTCGCATCGGTAAAGATTTTCGTGATCCAGGGATGTTCATAACATTTTTTAACTGTCTAATTAGAAGTGTCCTCGAGTATGCAACCCAAATTTGGAATCCGTTTTACGATAAATATATTGACCAATTAGAACGCATTCAAAAATACTAGATTCTTGGTATATAAATCTATCCCGCATACGGACAATATTATGTACGACACAAGGTTGAAAATATTTAGTATGGTTAGCCTTGGAAATTGGAGACGTGTACTTGATGAGTTATTTCTGTGCAAAATAATAAATTTTAAAATTGATACCTCCGCCTTATCATTGTTGAATTTGTATGTTCCGCTTACAGGACGAGAAACCATCAGTTATTTCTTCCAATACAATCGCGTACTAACCTTGGATCCTCAAATCCGCTGACCAGATTGCAAAATAATCATAATGAGTTATTCTTCGCCTGAGACTTATCATTGTCGTCTAGGCAACAGTATAGATCTAGAATTTACAATTTGCTAATACAAAATCAATATTAACCTTTCTTGTCCATATTAGTTGCTTTGCTTCTGTGTTGCATTTGATTTTATTATCCTAGTAAATTGGTCGAAATACTTCAACTTCTGCAATTCACGCATTAGTATCGGTATTAGAGTACTAATACAATAAGTAGTAACTAGTCCATATATGTATTCTAAACAATCCACTATTAATTTACATTTTTTTTTTTGATGCATTATATTTTATATCTCATAGTACGTATTATCTATCATTACTAAACTTATTGTTTTATATATTTATATTTTTTATTATTTATTTTAGTTTTCTTGCAAACAAATAACTTTGTATGTATATAAAGGTGACACGTATTTGGACTTTGTCTGTGTGTTGCCCAGCTTGAAATCTTAAATAAATAAATAAAATATGCATTTGAAAAACACGAAAATGCTAGACCAATTTCAACCAAAAATCGTTTATGAGAAAAGCTTAAGCATGATGTTTCATTCCTATCAGTCAATCTGTCTGGGCTGTTGAGAACCAAAAGACATTTAGTCTGCACGGAACCACATAAGCACGCAAAGATATTTTTTAGAAACCACTTTTTTTTACTTCGGCGATATAGCGGATGGTGTCTGCAAAAATCTCGATGTCTAAATTTTTCGCGATTACTATACTTTATTTTACTACGTAAAAGAAAGTAAAAATAAATTCAAAAACAAGTAGCACAGAAAAATATATGAAAGAAAAGAATCAATCTTGTTAGATACCTTATAGATTTTTTATACTTTGAATATTTTATTTTCTTATTTATCATTGCCGTGTATTTAAATTAACAACTCACTGAAAATGCTGTCTTTCCTATTCTAGTCGAATTCGAAATTTTGTATTTGATATTCTCTCAACCCTGCACGGAATGTACATAGGGAAGTATAAAAAGTTGTTGTACTCGCACAAAAGAAAGTTTTTTGAGACATCTCCTGATTCTCTAAAAAAATAAGATAAAGGTTAAAAGCAAAAAAAAGCAAATAACACATAGTTGTTGTAAATTGTGTAAAGTCGAAAATCTTACTATAGTTTCCATGTTTACACATTATCCTGACTTTTAGGGAATCAGTATGTAGTTTTTATGTGAAAATTAAACTTGAGAAAATTTTGAGTTTCATTTTTATAGAAACTTATAAGCTAAATCCAAAAATGTTAACAGTTGTGGATTCTTTTGTTTATTTATTTATACAATGTATTACGAAATAATTAAATTTGTCGTTTCGTGGATCCGTGACATCCAATATTTTTATAGTGGTCGAGATCGGTTCTCTAAATATTCGAATTTTCAGGGCATATAAAATAAGTTTCACTTAAAAACAAATATCATGATTTATATTTACATATTGGCATAAGCAACACCATCTTAAGTTCATTCATTGTTTTCTGATGTTTTCTTAAATTTGCACTTCAAATTGTATTTAATAGTCTGCAATTATTAAATCATATTTACCTGTCTTTTATCATTTAATTCACATTTATTCCCTAATAACATTTTTTCAACATCTGCTGATGCATTTTCTTCTATATTTCTGATCCAATTTTTAATATTTTCAAAAGATTTTTCTTGTGTAATATCATAAACCAGCATTATACCCATAGCACCTCTATAGTATGCAGTTGTTATAGTTCGAAAACGTTCCTGTCCCGCCGTATCCCTAAAAATAAAATTGTTAAGAAATAATAATTAATAATTGGTTAAATATTAATTAATAATTAAAAAATGAACGGCCTGGCCTACACAATGAAATAAGTTCTGAGGTTGAGAAATTAAATATTGAACCATTGGCGAACCATTAGTATACCTGAGCAAATCAAAGCAGTGTAATGTTTTGTAGATATAATCATTTTGGAGCCACGTTTACTCGCGAGCAGCTCATAGACAAATTCTGTCAACTGTTTGTAGTGGTTAGTAACGGTCTGGCCTACACAAGAAATAAGTTCTGGGATTGATAAATTAAAGGTAGAACCACCCGCGAAACTTTAGTACACTTGAGCGAATCAAAGAAGTGTAATGATTTATAGACATAATCATGCGGGAGCCACGTTAATTCCCGAATGAGTTATAGACAAATTCCGAAAATATTTGTAGTGAATGGTAACGGTCTGGTCTACACACTGGAATAAGTTCTGGGGTTGATAAAGTAGAGGTTGAACCAAACGCGAACCATTAGTGCACTTAAGCGAAGCAAAGCTTTGTAATGTTTTATAGATATATCATTCGAGAGCCACATTTATTCGCGAATAACTCATCAAATTTTGAAAATGTTTGTAATAATTGGTAACGGTCTATACTATAAAATGAAATAAGTTATGGTACTGACAAATTACAGGTTGAACCACGTGCGAGCCTTTTTACACTTGAGTGAAGTGTATTTATTTATAGATATAATCATGTGGGACCCACGTTTACTCGCGAAAGGGTCATAGACAAATTCTGAAATTTTTGTAGTGATTGATAATGGTCTGGCCTATACAATGAAAAAGTTCTAGAATTGAAAAACTATAAATCAAACATTAGTATACTTCTATGAATTAGCATTTTTATAAATACCATCAATTGTTTACTCATTGGAATTATGATAATTTAATACTGTTACACGTTTACCTACTTAATTTTCCAACTTAAAATTCTACCTTTTCAAGTTTTAAATGTTTCTACTTTTTTATCACTTTAATTTAATTATCAATAAAAACTAGTTTTATTTTTTTTAAATCTTAAATATTGTTACGAATTTCGGGCGTTTAATACGGATTCGTACTGGATTTTGCAAATAAAAACAATCAGCGATTTGAGTTACAAATTTTATTTTTCAACACCTTCAATTTCTACAGCAATTCACTTATTTCACTCGTTTACTGCTTACTAATTTGCTGTTAGTGTTCACTTTCACTGTTTACTATTACTTTTCAATGTACTTTCTTTTACTTTTTACTTTTCGACTTTCACTGTTCACTGGTTTAATTACAACTGTGTCTGCGCCCCAAATTGCTCGCGCTTGTGTTTTATCACTTGTCGATCGCTGATCTAGAAGATTATTTCCATTTTATTTGGCGATGTATGTGTATTGCAATTATAAATCACTTTCATGTACTGGTATTCGCGAACATTCCACGTCATCAATTCCTCTGTGTTGATGATTAACGTTATTGCTAGTTACCATGATGATTAATGATGATTATCGCCGCCGTTTATCTTCACATTCTAAAAACAGTATTGTAGGAATACCCGAACCGACAACCTCGTTGATGTGAAGAATAATAATCGTTTCAATAAAATTATGAACTTTGAGTAGATGTACTCGAGACCTTTGGATTGACACCATTTGGTGATGTATAACTTAACCACTCGACTACCGAGTAGTACACGTGTTTAGAGTAGAATTCGTAACACTACCCCCACCTTAAATCTGTTCGTTCTGAAGAGACACATCCACTGTCGTATCGCTTCAGTCTATAAACCTGCACAACTTTTCGTCCATCTCCAAAGAGTTCTTGTATCCGATACACATCGTCGCTGATCCTCTTAACAATATAGTATGGACCTTTCCAATCACGTTGTGCACCCTGAGATCTGCTTTTTCGCTTTCGGGAATACAACCCACTATGTCGTCGAAAATCAGCTAATCTCCCACTCTGGTCGTGTTGCGCATACCGATTTATGTATGGTGTTCGTGCTGTTTTTCTCTACTGTGGATCGATCTTTGTCCATTCGTCTTCGTTGCTCAGCCACGTTATTTTTGTATTCTCTTTCAGCTTGACAAATTGATCCTTTCTCGGCTTTCTGTACGCTTCACGCTATTGACTCATCATGTCCCATATCCTTTTACTGCCACGTCGTATAGCAGCCCACATCCTTATCAACTCCAATGCGTGCCATCTATACACGACTCTCCATAGCGGCATTCTGATCGCTCTCTCTTAAGCAATCAACTCCACTGCTAGACTTACCCTCAATAATTGTACTGGAATCTTCTGCTGGGCCTCTCCCAAGCAGTTTTGCTCAATTGGATAAGCCAATTCATCCCTTCATATCTTTTTCCACGTATGACTTATTATAAAATTCAACAAATATATTGTATGGAATTGTTCTTAAATAAGATTTGAGCATTGAAATTTTGTCATCTTTCTTGCTGTCTATTAAGTTATTAAATAAAGTGATCCCTTTGTAAAATATACTGTTTTGAGTGGTTTTTATATAGTTTATACACCTTACAGGTTAGTTTCGGCTAACTGTGCAGTCTTTCATGTTGTGTCTACCGGCGCATTTTATGCACCTAATATCTCGCCCGCAATGGTCTGTGGTTAAAGCGTTGGTATTTCTTGCACTGAGGTATTAATCTCGTGCTCTTTTTCAGTGGTTCTATTTTAACCCTCATATGGAGTATGTAGCAGCTGCCCTTCGCGAATTTATCCGATAATTTGACGTGGCGCCGCCCTTGGAATCTATTTTGTCGTAATGCAGCCTTCTATAGTCTATATTATCTGGATAATTTTCAAATATAAGAAGCTGTTGTAATGATGATTGTATTATTGGTATTTATGTATATGCATAACATTTTCATCTCAACAAAAATTTGTATGAGAGGAATTGGCATTCGTCATTATTAATAGAACAATGTTAAGTCCATCGCTTACTATTACCTACATATTTTAACGTGTACTGGTTATATTTCTCTAGAAAATATGTCTTTGGAGATTGGAGAGAGCGAATTGGAAATCAATTGGTATATATATATACATATGTACGAGTATACAAATGTTGTACTTAGTATGTATTAATTACAATTTTTACTACTATACTGAAAATATTATAGATCAGAAATTAAATAAAACGTTGTTTAAAATTGGTTATTTTAAAGAGGCCATCGCGGTAATTTTTAGTTAATCGATTTCGATTTTTGTATAGTATTGTGGTGATTGTGTTAACCTCGTTGGTAAGAGAATTTCACATTTCTTATAATATTCCTTAAAAAAGAAAA
The DNA here is from genome assembly GCA_963691935.1 of Nephrotoma guestfalica. Lineage (NCBI taxonomy): Eukaryota > Metazoa > Arthropoda > Insecta > Diptera > Tipulidae > Nephrotoma > Nephrotoma guestfalica. Next base: position 186,401,517 of record OY829913.1, read on the forward strand.
GGACATTGTTTAGTAATTTCATATCTCCCGGATCATGTTTGTGTGGTATCGACAAGGTTGAACTTCATGAAATACGGCGCGCAATAATTCAGATGTTAAATTATTTTATTCAAAGTTCGCCTACATAATACTGTATCATACGTACGTAAATAATAGTGTAGAAAACAAAAAGAAAATTATTGCACGCAGAACCGTTTACATGATTGATTGATTGGACTGTAGGACCAAGTACTGGACAAGTGTCCCGGATAACGCCGGGCCTATTCCTACAGCCTGTTTACACATAACAATAGGAAGGATAGGAAAGGTCCTTTTTTTTTGGACAGAACGACCCGGTTTCAGACAGACTAGCGATCGTACGGCACAACACAATTCTAATCTACTTCTAATCTACTAGAGGAAAGCTTAATAGGTTTAGTGGATAATGATGGTATTGGTCTTCAACAATTGCTTCTCTAAATCAGCAACCTGAGAACAAAATATTATTATTTCACGTACATCTGGAAATTTCCTGAAATTTAATTCTTCATTAATATTTTCCGGCTTCCTAAACAAAATTGATTCAATCACCCCGGTTACATACACCTAGATAAAGTAGACAGTTAGTAACACAATGACAATATAATTCTAATCTACACTTTCAGCAATTATTTTAAAAATACAAAGAAATATTATTTCACAAGTATCTGCAGGTTTCCTGAAATCTAATACTAAATTTATATCTTCCTGCTACCTAAATCATATAAAAATTTATTAATTTAATTCTCTCCTCCTGCAACTCCACAACTTACAATAGAATTTGCTGAAACCATAGTTAATTGATTATTTAGGACAATGTACGATATAATAAAATTACGATATAATAGTATTAACTAAACTAATTTGGTTCTCTTAAAACAAATAAAATTAAAATAAAATAAATCGAATCCAAATATTGTAGTATCAAGGCAGGAAAGACACGCACGGCCTTCCTAACTTCTAAGTCTGTTAATTTGATGGATTTATTTATAAAAAAAAATATTTATGAAAGTCACTTGTCCTTGCCATCCCTAATCTAACACAAATATGTTTATTTATAAAAATAGAAAATGACCAAACGAAAACTGGTTCCAAAAACAGCTAATCTGGAATCTTTAAGGTAATGTATTAATAATGAATGTTTTTCACAGCGTTAGAACCCCCAATACCTAAATAAATTCAACCAAAATTAAATGAAACTATTAAATTAATCAGGAAGATGACAGAATTAATAATAAGTAGCTAGCACATCTGTAGGATCCATGATAATCAAATAACCCAATTAATTGTTCAATGCTTTAATTATAAAATAAATAAATCAGAAAATATAAAATAAGATATTAAAAATTAATCTACGATAGTTAACTATTGTATATATCTATTTTCAACAGCATTAAATAAATTATAAATCATATAATCGACATACATCGATAATTATTTATTTAACCTAGAACAAGTTAACCAAAACCTTTACCAATTTACAGTCTTCCAAATAACCTAGAAAATAATTTAATTAGAAAGTGCACGATCCCGAAAAATTATCTAAGTTCAGCAAATTTGACTGCATTTCAAATTTACTCTGTAGCTTCCAAGCTATCTGTAATTCCAAAAATTCAAATATTCGCTGAAATAGCAAAGTTATAAAGTTAAACCAATAATTCCAAATCGATCACAGCCGCCTACCTATACATGTCCTAATCTAGAGTTCTAAAATTCGTTAAGTTATTATTATCACTTTTAAAACAAGAATAATAAGAAATTTAAGAATTTTAATTTTAATTTTACATTAAAACCTAAAATTCAAATGAATAAATTATTAATTTATATTTCAACAAGAATCTATATATACATATATAGATATATAAATATATATATATATATATATATATATATATATATATATATATATATATATATATATATATATATATATATATATATATATATATATATGTATATATATATATATATGTATATATATATATATATATATATATATATATATATATATATATGTATATATATATATATATATATATATATGTATATATATATATATATATATATATATATATATATATATATATATGTATATATATATATATATGTATATATATATATATATATATATATATATATATATATATATATATGTATATATATATATATATATAACGGGTGTTTTTTTAGGAGGTTTGTTTTTCCGATAGATGTCGTTTTATTTTATGACAGTTGTTTTGACAGCTCAAAGTGGGCATTTCTACTCAGTATTGTTTGGCAAATCATTATGAATAGGTTAACTCCAGAACAACGTTTTCAAATCGTGGAAATTTATTTTCAAAATCAGTGTTCAATTAAAAATGTTTATAGAGCACTTCGTGAATTTTATGGTGCACATAATCGTCCGTCAGAGACCACCATAAAGAACGTAATTACCAAATTTCGGTCTACATTCACTCTTTTGGATGCCAAGCCACCGACAAGAATGAGAAGAGTTCGTACAGAAGAAAATATTGCTGTCGTTGAGGCCAGTGTCGAAGAAAACGACAATTTATCGATTCGTCGTCGTGCTCAGCAAATTGGACTTTGTCCATCGACTTTATGGAAAATTTTACGTAAAGATTTGGGTTTGGTGCCATACAAAATTCAATTGGTGCAAGAATTAAAGCCACACGACCATCGTTTGCGCCGTGAATTCAGTGATTGGTCGTTAAATCAATTGAACGAAGATCCATTTTTTTACCGTAAAATTCTCTTCAGTGATGAGGCGCATTTTTGGTTAAATGGATACGTCAACAAACAAAATTGTCGCATTTGGAGCAAAGATAATCCACACGCCGTTCTAGAATTACCAATGCATCCTGATAAATGTACTGTTTGGTGCGGTCTATGGGCTGGTGGGATCATCGGTCCATATTTCTTTAAAAATGAGGAAGGACGACGCGTTACCGTGAATGGAAATCGATACAGAACCATGTTAAATGAGTTTTTGTTGTCAAATCTTGAAGATATGGATATGAATGAAATGTGGTTTCAACAAGATGGTGCCACTTGCCATACAGCACGTGAAACAATCGACTTATTGAAAGAAACTTTCAACGACAACATTATTTCGAGAAATGGTCCGGTGAATTGGCCTCCGCGTTCGTGCGATTTGACGCCACTCGATTACTTTTTGTGGGGATACGTGAAGTCATTGGTTTATGTGGATAAACCTCAATCGATTGACGCTTTGGAAACCAATATTCAACGTGTCATTGCTGACATACGCCCTCAAATGCTTGAAAAAGTGCTGGAAAATTGGACCTCCAGAATGACATTTGTGAAAAATAGTCGTGGTAGCCATATGCCAGAAATTGTGTTTAAATGTTAAATGCCAAAAAATTATCTACCAAATAAAAAAAAATTTTGGTCATTTCATAATTTTATATGTGTTTTATTCAAAAAAAAAATCGGCAACCTCTTAAAAAAACACCCTTTATATATATATATATATGTATATATATATATATATATATGTATATATATATATATATATGTATATATATATATATATATATATATATATATATATATATATATATATATATGTATATATATATATATATATATGTATATATATATATATATATATATATATATATATATATATATATATATATATATATATATGTATATATATATATATACACCCAACGACAATAAAAAGTTTCCACTGCGATTTTTTAGTTTTTATTTACATATTTATTACAGAGTTAAAAGAAAATTGAAAAATATTGAAAATAAATCAATTATAAGGTTGTGTTGCAATAATTTGCAAAAATTTACTTAATTTTCATTTCGTGTTACTGTATTATTAACTTAAACAAAAAAAAGAAGACAATTCTGGGTTTAGTTTGTGTGATAAAAATAACTTAATTTAAATTGTTCAAAAGAATTTCTGAAACAGCTTCCATAAAAAGCAATTCTAATTTATCTCGAATCAACTTTAAAAGATATATGGACTATTTTACATTCATTACAGACACACACTATTATTAATAAGCAGTGGGGCCACCTTTCGCTTTGATGACCGCTTCGATACGCCTGGGCATAGATTTATAAAGATTTTGAAGATTCTCATGACTCATACTATTCTGCCAGACATTTTCAATTACTTCCCTTAACATTTTAATGGTTGAAGGTTTCTTTTCTCTAATCTTTTTGTCCATTACATACCATAAATTCTCAATCGGATTGTGATCTGGACTATTCCTGGTCACGATAACGAAGAAATTCCCAACTTTTGTTTGTGTTTATCCACCTGGATTACAAAACATATCATAATAATATCAAAAATTTCCTGAATCACGAGTTCTCTGTCTAAAATACACACAATTTTATCTCTATGGCATGGAGCAGAATCATCCTGAAATATTACACTATCCACTTCACTAAAAAGTTGTTCAATAGTTAGCCGCTTCATGTGGGATTCGTCTCTAGCGGAAGTTATGCGCGGTCTTGCGGAACCTTTTTTTCGTAAAATGCTACCATTTTCTTCATATTTCTTAATTATTTTTTTTATAGCTGTGTGGCTAGGCCTTACTCTATGCGCAATTTCCCGTTTACTAACATTATTTTGATAAAAACTGATAATTTCGACTTTCTGTTTCAAAGAAATTTGACGATTAGATTTCATGTTTTTTAGTAGTTTTTTTTAAATATACTATATAAACCTCTTATTTGTAACACTATATTCTCAATACTGCGAAAAACTGAAAATAATGTTTATAGATTTAACATTAAAAACAAATTTTTCGGCGATTTACCTATTTTTCTAAGAGAAATTCTTTTTCAAATGTTAAATTTGTATAAATTTAGTAGTGGAAACTTTTTATTGTCGTATAATTATCGAATTCTAGAAAAAAAAAATAGGTTTTTGAGAAAATTTAAAAAGAACATTTTGGCGGGAAATTTAGAGAAGAAGGATTTAAACAATATACTATTTTTATATTTTTTTAGAAATCCTTATTAACTTACCTTTAACATAAGCCCAAAATCATAATTATCGGACAATTATTTTTCTTTTTATTGCGATAAATACAATACCATGATTATCATTTTTCTCAAATTTTGACACCCTGTATCTTTAACAACAACAAGAACCAAAAAAAATTAAGTGTCTCAAAATGTTTGTTTTAATCAAGGCTACATATTCAAAACATAAAAATCATAAAATTAAAACATGACTTATGGCTCCATAGAGTGAATTTGTGATTTCAGGAATTTTTCATCATATATATATGTGTTGGTGTGTAGGTGTTTCTTTTAAACTGAGACAATCAAATAGCTCGAAAAATAGCCACTCTACGGAAAAAATGTCCATAATCAAAATTTAATCATACCGCGGGGGAAATACATTAGTACAAAAAAAATAGTCCCCCATCCCCCGCTTTGTAGGTGGGGCGGGGGTAACTTTTAAACTAAGATAGGAAGCCATATTTTTTATTGCAGATACGGATTCTACGACTAAAAGTACGTATGATTTGAATGAAATATTTTGTTCGGTTCATCATAGATTGCGTTGTAATCGACGAAATTCAATTTTTTCAATTTCTCCTTCTTAGAACACACGCATTCGATTCTGCAATACGTTTTGCAACAAACCCCCAATTTTTTTCGTTGCGTAATGTTCCCATTCGGAGGATGGGTGTATATGAATGAACGAATTCATCTGTCAAAGAGAAAACGAATAATACAGAATAAACCACGATCATGCTTGTTTAGTTTTTACCCAATCTTGTCATATATTTATCCCCTCAAAATTTTGTTTTATGTATTTTATTTTTCTATTTCCTGTTTACTCGTTTTTCAGTTGAAACTTGGAAGGGATAAATTACAAAACACTAAAGCACGATCACAATAATTTATTCTCAGTTCTCACTCAGCAAACAAGCGCAAAAACAAAAAAATAGAAATGTATGTATATATTTAATATATAGGGTTTTCCAATAGGAATGATATAATTTTTAAGTGACGTTTCGGCCATTTGTAATATGTCATGATCTGTCATTTTTTGTTTCATTTTATTCAGTAATGTTTACAATTTCATCATGGTGAGATATACGCAAGAACAACGTTTACAAATTGCAATTACAAACGATAACGATTTTTTAAGAAAATCATCTTCTCCGATGAGGCTCACTTTCATCTGAATGGGATAAATAAACAAAACTGTAGATTCTGGTGCGAAGAAAATCCACAAATTATTCATGAAAAACCATTACATTCACCTAAATCGACAGTTTGGTGTGGTTTTTGGTCTGGTGGGATCATCGGTCCGTATTTTTTTCGAAATGAAGCTGGTAACACCGTTACTATCAATGGAGATCGGTATAGATCGATGATAACCAACTTTTTATGGCCAAAATTGGAAGAAGTTGATCTTGACAACATTTGGCTCCAACAAGACGGGGCTACGTGCCACACAGCAAGTGCAACAATTGAATTATTACGAGAAAAGTTTGGATCATATCACTCTTATTGGAAAACCCTATACTAAACCAAAACATATAAATGAAATGGTATTTTATTTTACGCTCCTCTCTTAACACGTTCGCGTAAATGACTGCTATAGAAACAGTTAAAATATATATTTTTATATAATTAAAATTTATTTCGGAAAAATATGTATTAAAACAATGAAAAAATGAAAAACACTTATCTTAGGCATCCATTGGAATCAAAAAAGTCATATATATTGAAGATTTAGATACACTGCGTACGTTGCGTTCAAGCAACGGTATCAAAATACATATAAACTAAAATTATTATGTACATACATATTCTACACCATTACAAGCACACCGTACACAGGTTAATATAAATATACAATACGTACAACTATTCACTTCGCTTATTATATTCACAAAAATTATTATTGAAATTATTATTTATTAAATTTATTAACACTATATCAATATTACTTATTTATTAGTTAATTAAAATACATTTAAAATAAATTATTTATTTATTTAAAGGAGAGACAAAAACACGTCCTTCCTCTACGACGGTCAATCACCGACCACTTGCATGCAGAACCGTTTACATGATTAAAAAATATTAGAAAAAATCAAGTTCAAGAAAACGATTACGGACACTACCTTAGAGAACCAACAACAGAAAATTCAACGCTTTTAAAATCTTCGAACGTTTACGGGCGGGCGGTTATTTTTTTTTTTTTTCTTTTTTTTTTATATATTTATTTATTACAACTGATTTACAAATCATCTAGTAATTTATCTTTCATAATTTATATTCTTGTTTGGAGGGTTGTAGCCCTTTGGCTAGTCCCCTTTACAATTTTATTATATTTTTAGTCGATCCTGATTGGATCTAGTAGATCAAGCGGTTTCTTCCTTCGCAGCCGTCTTACTAGGTTTGAATCATCCAACATACGACGTATCTCAGCATTTTGGTGTAGACTGATACGTTGCATGTGTTTTCTCGCGTGTTTGCTTATTTCTTCACTAACGAAATCCATCTTCAGATCTCTATGGAGGTTGTCATTTCTTATGTACCACGGTGCATTAACTATTCCACGAAGGACTTTGCTTTGGAATGACTGGATGATATTGACATTGGTTTTCTTTGTACAGCCCCAGAGCTGAATACCGTAAGTCCACACAGGTTTTAGGATTTGCCGGTATAGTAGCAATTTATTATGTAGAGTTAGCTCAGAATTTCTTCCTAAGAGCCAATCCATCTTTCTGTATTTGATGTTTAACTCTTCTTTTTTCTTTTTCACATGCTCTTTCCATTCTAGTTTCGCGTCTAGAGTCATGCCTAGATATTTTGCCGTATTTGCATAGGGAATTTGCTGGGAGTTCAGTTCTACTGGTATCCAGTTGACCTTCTTGTTGGTAAAGTTTACGTGAACAGATTTTGTTTTATTAAGTTGTATTCGCCATCTCTTGGTCCAGGTACTGGCAATATTAGTAGCTCTTTGCAATTTGCTTGTAGATTCTTCTATGCAATTAGCAACTGCTAAGATGGCCGTATCATCCGCAAACGTCGCTATGTTAGTATCCTCTATCGTTGGCAGGTCCGACGTGTATAGAACATATAAGGTTGGTCCCAGAACGCTACCTTGTGGTACCCCTGCTGATATTTTCTTTATTTCTGAGTATTCGCCATCTAATTTAACTCGAAAGTGTCGGTTAGATATGTAAGATTTTAGAATTTCATAAAACTGCTTTGGTAAGTCTCTTTGTAATTTATATTCCAAGCCTTTATGCCATACTCTGTCAAAGGCCTGTGCTACATCCAAGAAGACGCTTGAACATACTTTCTTTTTTTCAAGTACGTCTTCAATTATGTTTGTAATTCGGTGTACTTGTTCTATTGTTCAATGATTTTCTCTGAAGCCAAATTGATGTGGAGGAACAAGATTTCTTTCTGCTATTATTGGTTTTAGTCTCTTTAGGAGTAGTTTCTCGAATAATTTTGAAATTATTGGGAGTAAGGAAATCGGCCTATACGAATTTTTGTCATTAAGTGGTTTGTTTGGTTTAGGTATCATAATTACTTCTGCTACTTTCCATTGACTTGGAACGTGTTTAAGTCTGAACACTGCATTAATTATTTGGAGTAGTTTACGCAGACCTTTTTCAGGAAGAGCTTTTACTATTTGTCCTGTAATTAAGTCATATCCTGGAGATTTCTTTGTATTTAGGTTGAGATTGATTTCCTCTTTTAATTCTTGTAGTGTGACAGGAGATATATTGCAGTTATCCATTTTATATACTGGTGGTATGTTTTCCTCTGCAGTTTGTCTAGGTAGTGGCTGAAACGTGTTCTCGAGGTGGGTTGCAAACAACGAAGCTTTTTGCTTTGCACTTATAGCCCATGTACCATCTTCATTTTTTACTGGTGGAATTTGTAGTTTAGGTCGTTTTAAACTTTTTGTCGCTTTCCAAAGGGAGTACTCGGTATCTTTTTCCCCAGTAAGGCCACTCAAGTATTTATTAATGGATTCGTTTTTGATTTCTTTAATTAGCAACTTTAGTTTATTGGATAAAAAATTAAGAGTTGTTTTATATTCTGGCGCTCGACTTCTTTGCCAGGCCTTTCTTGCTTGTCGTTTTGCTGTAACCAGTTCCCTAACTTCTAGAGGATAAGTAGCATTTCGGCGCATTTCCTTTGAACTTGAGGGGGTACTACTCCACGCCGCTTCTTGTATACTGTTGTTGAGTTGTTCTAGTTCTTCTTCTAGCTCTATCGGGTTTTTAATTGGCACCTGAAGATCAATATTATCCCCAATAAGTTTCTGGAATTTCTCCCAGCAGGTTTTTTTGTTCGTTAGCGAAGGTGGACTAGTTTTTTTAATAATCGTTGCACTGATTGTCATAATAATAGGCGTATGATCCGACATAATCCCCTCGCTGCTTTCTAGGTATATGTAGTTTTCGTCTATACCTTTGGTGATAAAGAAGTCAATGATATCGGGTATTTTGTTTCTATCCGTAGGCCAATAAGTTGGTTGATCTCCAGAATGAAAATCGCAATTGCATAGTCTTCCTGCTGCAAACAGCTCTCTTCCTTTTTTAGAGGTTACTCTTGATCCCCAGTAGGTGTTTTTTGCATTAAAACCACCTCCGATTATGAAACTTGATCCAAGTGATTTAAATAACGTGCAATAGTCTTGTTTAATTAAATTATATCTTGGGGGGCAATATATTGACGATACACTATATTCTTTGTTGTTATTTATAAATACTTTTAAGGTGACTACTTGCATAAATTCCTCTTCAATTTTAAGATCTATAAAGTGTTTGATGTTTTCTTTTATAACCACCGACGATCCTCCCCTTGCCCTTCCTGCTGGATGAATGGCGTGGTAGCAATTGTATCCATATATTTTAAGATATGAAGTTGAAGTAAAATGGGTTTCCGATACTAGGCATATATCTATTTTTTCAGTATTTAGGAAAATTTCTAATTCTGGAATATGTTGCATTAGCCCATTTGCATTCCAGGTTACTATTCTTAATGTTTTATTTGTTGTTGTTTGCATCATTTTAATAGAGCATGGATTTCATTTCATTTAGAGGGTCTTACTTATCTAAACTTTGGCTTAGAGCTTGAAGGCATTTCTCTTGTTTAGGTAGACTAATGGTAAGAGCTTCCGCGGGTGGTTATTGAATAATTTTTGTGTCAAAATTCGTTTGTTTTATTTATTAAATACAAGGTTATCCAATTCAAGCTTAATAAAGTAAACTTAAAAAAAACACACAAAATATTCGGAATGTATTGTAATTTTTATTTCATTTTACAGATTGATCCTTGCCATTTTTAGTTAAATAAGATATCATTCAAATGTCCTCCACGGGACTTCTCACAGGCCTTGATTCTTTTGCGGTAATTTTCAATGACTTTTCGGCACATTTCGGGCGGTATCTCGGCCATTACCTTACGAATATTAGTTTTCAATTCGTCAAGAGTTTGAGGATTGTTTGCGTAAACACGATCTTTCGCGTAGCCCCACAAAAAGAAATCCAAAGGCGTTAAATCACAGGATCTTGGAGGCCAATTGACATCAGCCAATCGCGAAATCAAACGTCCAGGAAATTTCTCTTGCAAAAGATCTCGATTTGCTCGTGTTACGTGACTGGTTGCTCCATCCTGCTGGAACCACATATCGTCAAGATCATAATCTTCGATTTTCGTAAAAAAATAATCGGTTAACATGCGGCCATAGCGCTCAGAATTGACGGTAACGGTTCGTCCATGGTTGTTCTCAAAAAAATACGGCCCAATCACACCACCAGACCACAATGCGCACCAAACATTGACTTTTTCCGGGTGTAATGGCTTCTCTACAATCAATTGTGGATTTTCTGAGCCCCAAATTCTACAGTTTTCCTTATTAACGTATCCACCAAGCGAAAAATGAGCTTCATCACTGAAGAAAATTTTGTTCGAAAAATCAGCATCGACGGCCTGTTTTTCCAACACCCAATTTGCGTATGTTCTTCGTTGTCCATGGTCAGCAGGCTTTAGCTCTTGTGTCAAATGGACTTTATACGGATGAAGATGCAAATCCAGATGCAAAATGCACCATAATGAGCCATAAGATAGGCCTAAATGTTGAGCTCGACGAGGAATTGACAAATTTGGTTCTTCTTCCACACTTTCAGCTACAGAAGCGATATTTTCAGCATTGCGAATGTTTCGATGATGCACAGACCTTACAATATCAGTAACAGATCCAGTTTGTTCAAATTTATTCACTGTATTCAATATGGTTTGCTTTGTAGGACGATTATGACGACCATAATCTGCTCGTAAAGCGCGAAATGTGGATACGGCAGAATCACTATTTTTATAATAAGATTTAATAATTTTAACGCGTTGGTCGATTGTTAAATGCTCCATATTCTTAAATGGCAGAATGTAAACTAAATAAATGAGAGCGTACTTGACGTTTATCTTTGACAGATGTCGGTATACAGATTTCTACTTTATCAACCTCGAATTGGATAACCCGTTATTTTGAAGAAAAAAAAATTGATAAGAAAACTCAAACTAGCATCTTTAAAAATAATAAAATAAGATCAATTTTATTAATTATGTAGTGTAAAATTTAATGTAGTAAATTTTTTTGTGAGTGTGTCAGCAGCCAAAAAACAGTTTCTTACAGGAAGTCCAACCATAAAGATCCCAATGAGTTCTCAATGGATATTTCGTGAGTGAGTTAATTAATTATAAAGGGTGGCTCAGCAAGTTCGCCGGATTTAAATTTGCCGCCATTTTGTTTATACGAGTTGTACGGTAATTTTTTTTTGACAGTTGTCATGTACAGACCACGCGATTTTTGAATATGGAGAAGTATTCAAAACAACAACGTTCAAGTATTGTAAAATCACATTACAAAAATGATGAAAGTTTCTCGCATAAATGTAGCTATATTTCACCAATAACGTGTCGTATTTCCTCTTTAAGATGTTCTACTGTTTAGGCTTATTCACATACACCTTTTCCTTCACATAGCCAAAAAGAAAAAGTCCATCGATGTTAGATCGCACGATCTTGGTAGCCAATGTTGATCGCCAAATCGAGAAATGACACGGCCTGGAAACTTAGTCTGCAGTAACACCATTGTTTCACGTGCTGTGTGGCTGGTCGCACCGTCTTGTTGGAAAAACATGTCCTCCACATCAATTATATCCAATTCGGGCCGCAAAAGCTCCGTTAACATATCGCGATAGCGCACTCCCAAGTTCCTGGATTCTCGGCCACAGATTCCCTTACTGTGGCTATATTTTCGAGAGACCGACAAGGACGACGACGAACAATGATCTTCTGATCCATCAGCGTAAATTTGGTTTCAAATTTTGTAATTAAACGCCTCACTGTCGATCCATTTGGCGCATTATTGCGACCGAAAACTTAACGTAATTGGCGAACTGTTTTCGAAAAAACTTTCACCATTTTTGTAATGTGTTTTTACAATAATTAAACGTTGTTGGTTTGAATACTTCGCCATATTATTAAATCGCGTGGTCTGTACGTGACAACTGTCAAAAAAATCACCGTACAACTCGTATTAACAAAATGGCGGCAAATTTAAATCCGGCGAACTTGCCAAGACACCCTATACAAAACAATTTTTATTCTTTTATTCTTGCCCCTCAGCCTATGACACTCAGAGGGCTTCGGCTGTCTCTGTATACACCTACGTAACACCGGTAGCCGCGTCCTCGTCGCGGGAGGCGGTATTTCTTCGACAGTAGCAAAGTGCTACCGGGGACCAAATACCAGTGGTATAAATTGGCTTCGGAGGCAGGCCCAACAGATTCTGGTGTGGGCCTTCATTGTTTAACCCATTTGGACGAAGTTCCAAATTATCAAGATCACCAAGATCTTCAGCTGGAAATATATTTCAGTACGAGAAGGAAAATCCCGAGCTCCGTGAACAACTAAGAGAAATAAAGGAATTTACAACTAAATTGAAAGAAGAATTTACAATTTTAAAGAAAGAGAATGAAGAACTGAGAAAAGAAGTTGAAACACGAGCAGAACTTGGGACGACACCTAGCCCTGCAGTCGATGATGACATTAATCCATTCCATCCGGATGAAGAAGAATTAGAAAGAGAAACAAATTGGACCGGATGTTGAACCACGAAAGCGAAAAGGAAAGCGCAACACTCACCAGAAATGGCAGTAACTTTACCATCAACTTCAAGAGGTTTCTAGAAACTAGTTAATCATCAAGAAACAACTAGCTCCAGAACAACAACCAGCTAAACCAAAAGAAAAATCACCAAAAAAACCACCAATTAATGTTGTAGACTCTGAAACCTATAGAAATTTGACTACGAAGCTTAATTCCGAGGGGCTTCAGTGATTAACATATGAAGATAAGAATGATCGCCTAATCAAAGTTATGGCTGGAGGAAATTATTGAGGATCTCAAGCAAAAGGGATATCAAATAGAAAATCCCGTAAACATCATTAAAAAAGAAAAAATCGAAACTGAACAAGGAGTTCAAATTAACACTATTTATGCTCACTTTTAGTAACAAACAAAAAGTGGAAGATGTGTATAATATCAAGGCAATACTTAACATGAGAGTTAAAATAGAGCCATTGAAAAAAATAGCGGGTTAATACCGTAGTGCAAAAAATTGTCAAGGTTTTAATCATACGCAGAAATATTGCCAAAGGTAGACTAGATACGTGAAATGTGCCGGAAAGCATCATGCCCAAGTATGCCCGATTAGTAAAAATATTGCTGCAAATTGTTTCAATTGCAATAAGCCACATACCCCAAACTACCGGGGATGTGAAATAGCTAAGGAGCTACAAAGAATAAGAAATAAAACGCGAAAACAAAGTCCAACAAAATCAGTCAAAAATTATCAAACTTCCACCAAAGATGTACCTAAACCTCATGCTAGTAAAACGGGAGAACCAAAACATACTCGGAGGGCACTACTGAAGGTATAGCAGTGCTCCAAAACATATTAAGAAGCGCGGAAGCTCTTACCATTAGTCTACCTAAACAAGAGAAATGCCTTCAAGCTCTAAGCCAAAGTTTAGATAAGTAAGACCCTCTAAATGAAATGAAATCCATGCTCTATTAAAATGATGCAAACAACATCAAATAAAACATTAAGAAAAGTAACCTGAAATGCAAATGGGCTAATGCAACATATTCCAGAAATAGAAATTGTCCTAAGTACTGAAAAAATAGATATATGCCTAGTATCGGAAACCCATTTTACTTCAACTTCATATCTTAAAATATATGAATACAGTTGTTATCACGCCATTCATCCAGCAGGAAGGGCAAAGGGAGGATCGTCGATGGTAATAAAAGAAAACATCAAACACTTCATAGATCTTAAAATTGAAGAGGAATATATGCAAGTAGTCACCTTAAAAGTATTTATAAATAATAACAAAGAATATAGTGTATCGTCAATATATTGCCCCAAGATTTAATTTAATTAAAGAAGACCATTGTACATTATTTAAATCACTTGGATCAAGTTTCATAATCGGAGGTGATTTTAATGCAAAAAAACACGTACTGAAGATCAAGAGTAACCTCTAAAAAAGGAAGAGAACTGTTTGCAGCAGGAAGACTATGCAATTGCGATTTTCATTCTGGAGATCAACCAACTTATTGGCCTACGGATAGAAACAAAATACCCGATATCATTGACTTCTTTATCATCAAAGGTTAGACGAAAACTACATATACCTAGAAAGCAACGAGGGGATTATGTCGGATCACACGCCTGTTATTATGACAATCAGTGCAACGATTGTTTAAAAAACTAGTCCACCTTCGCTAACTAATAAAAAAAACCTGCTGGGAGAAATTCCAGAAACTTGTTGAGGATAATATTGATCTTCAGGTGCCAATTAAAAACCCGATACAGCTAGAAGAAGAACTAGAACAACTCAACAACAGTATACAAGAAGTGGCGTGGAGTAGTACCCCCTTAAGTTCAAAGGAAATGCGCCGAATGCTATTTATCCTCTGGAAGTTAGGGAACTGGTTACAGCAAAACGAAAAGCAAGAATGACCTGGCAAAGAAGTCGAGTGCAATATAAAACAACTTTAAATTTGTTGCTAATTAAAGAAATCAAAAACGAATCCATTAGTAAATACTTGAGTGGCCTTACTGGGGAAAAGATACCGGGTACTCCTTTTGGAAAGCGATAAAAAGTTTAAAACGACCTAAACTACAAATTCCACCAGTTAAAAATGAAGATGGCATATGGGCTATAAGTGCAAAGCAAAAAGCTTCGTTGTTTGCCATCCACCTCGAGAACACGTTCCAGCCTCTACCCTAGACAAACTATATGGATAACTACAATATATCTCCTGTCACATTACAAGAATTAAAAGAGGAAATCAATCTTAACCTAAATACAAAGAAATCTTCAGGATATGACTTAATTACAGGACAAATAGTTAAAGCTCTTCCTGAAAAAGGACTACGTAAACTACTCCAAATAATTAACGCATTCCATTAAATCAATGGAAAGTGGCAGAAGTAATTATGATACCTAAACCCAACAAATCACTAAATGACAAAAATTCATATAGGCCGATTTCCTTACTCCCAATAATTTCAAAATTATTCGAGAAACTACTTCTAAAGAAACTCAAACCAATAATAGTAGAAAAAAATCTTATTCCTCCACATCAATTTGGCTTTAGAGAAAACCATTTAACAATAGAACAAGTACACCGAATTATAAACATAATTGAAGACGTACTTCAAAAAAAGAAAGTATGTTCAAGCGTCTTCTTGGATGTAGCACAGGCCTTTGACAGAGTACGGCATAAAGGCTTGGAATATAAATTACAAAGAGACTTACCAAAGCAGTTTTATGAAATTCTAATATCTTACATATCTAACCGACACTTTCGAGTTAAATTAGATGGCGAATACTCAGAAATTAAGAATATATCAGCAGGAGTACCACAAGGTAGCGTTCTGGGACCAACTTTATATGTTCTATACACTTCGGGCCTGCCAACGAAAGAGGAGATAACATAGCGACGTTTGCGGATGATACGACCATCTTAGCAGTTGCTAATAGCTAGAAGAATCTACAAGAAAATTGCAAAGAGCTTCTAATATTGTCAGTACCTGGACCAAGAGATGGCGAATAAAACTTAATAAAACAAAGTCTGTTCACGTAAACTTTACCAACAAGAAGGTCAACTGGATACCAGTAGAACTGAACTCTCAGCAAATTCCCTATGCAAACACGGCAAAATATCTAGGCATAACCCTAGACACGAAACTAAAATGGAACGAGCATGTGAAAAAGAAAAAAGAAGAGTTAAACAAATACAGAAAGATGGATTGGCTGTTAAGAAGAAATTCTGAGCTAACTCTACATAATAAATTGCTACTATACCGGCAAATCATAAAACCTGTGTGGACTTACGGTATTCAGCTCTGGGGCTGTACAAAGAAAACCAATGTCAATATCATCCAGCCATTCCAAAGCAAAGTCCTACACATACGACGGTGTCGTCTTATGTACGAGGTATATAAGAAATGACAACCTCCATAGAGAGCTGAAAACGAATTTCGTCAGTGAAGAAATAAGCAAACACGTGAGAAAACACATGCAACGTATTAGTCTACACCAAAAATACTGATACGTCGCATGTTGGATGATTCAAACCCAGTAAGACGGTTGCGAAGGAAGAAACCACATGATCTACTAGATCCGATCGACTAAAAATATAATAAAATTGTAAAGGGGACTAGCCAAAGGGCTACAACCCTAAAACAAGAATATAAATTATGAAAGATAAATTACTAGATGATTTGTAAATCAGTTGTAATAAATAAATATATAAAAAAAGAAGCACTGAACCTTTGAGCAAACTCAAAAATTCGTGCAACAATTAAAACAACAAGACGTCCGAATGCGAGGCTTATATAGTTAAATCCGCACAGTTGAGGACATACTGGCAAGCAACAACAGATCCAGACCAGCGTTACAGCTTAAATTAAAGAATATGGAGGATGATGATGCAGATCATGGAGCTACATGAAATTATCTGCATGGAAGCTTCCGAAGAACAGGAAGCTAATTTAAAATATTTCGTAGAACAACACTACGAAAACGTAAACAACGAATACGAAAGAATCGTATTATTGGAACATTGTTGGAAGAAGAAGAACAATGCAAAGTAAAGCCTTTTGAAATTCGTCTACCACCACTGGGACTCCCATATTTTCATGGAGATTACACGAAATGGGTTGGTTTCGCTGACACTTTCATATAGCTAGTTCATAATAACAATCAGCTCACAAACACACACAAAATGAACTACTTAAAAAGCCACGTTCAAGGGTCAGCTGGAAAATTAGTAAGCCATTTGGAGCCCATCGGAGACAACTACGATGCAGCCTGGGAAATCCTGGAGAATCGCTTCTACAACAAAAGATTACTTGTATATAATCTGTTAAATACCTTATTAAGTCAACCAACTATCAACACTGAATCCACCGCTGTGATCAAAGGTTTACACGACACAACAACCGAATGTCTATTCGCTATAAGGAATACAGGCATTAGAATTGACACAAGGAGTCCATTCATCATCTTAACTTTGTTAAAAAAATTGGACAACGAATCACGACGTCTATATGAAAGTTATCTTGAAAGCCCAAGAAATTCCAAGAGGCAAGCTAGTTTTTGAAATTTCTGGAAAGGCGTTTTCAATCCTTAGAGTCCATCGGTAACAGTAAGCCAATACCAATGCAACAACCCAGGTATCAAGCACAACAATTAAAACATGCTTTCGTAGCTGCAGCACAACCAACTTTTATTTGCGTACGCTGTCAACAAAACCATCGAAGAGAAGTATGCCGACGCATTAAAAACATAAGCACTTCCGAACGAAATCAAATGGTTATGTTGCACAATTTGTGTAGAAATTGTCTAAGCAAAAACCATACGATAACAAACTGCAGCATTAAAACCAATTGTTTGACTTGCAAGGGTAACCACCATATTTGGCTACACATAAAAAACCGGAACAGCAGAACAGTTATACGAAACTGAACGTATCAGCGTTCGACAAGGATTGTGATCCTGTTGTATAATTGTATAATTCGACCAGTACTCCTGTGTTGCATATAATTATATAATTCGACCAGTATACGAGCGATCAACATCGTATAATAATAATATATTAAAATTAATAATAATAAAAGTTGAATTCATATAATAAACAATTGTTATGTATTAAAACTAACTGAAAACCTTTTTTTAATTGATATCTTAAATAAAACCGTCTAAATAGTGGTGTGTTACGAATTTTAATTCTATTGGTGCTAAGGTGTTATAAACAACGAAAATGTTGATTGTTCGGTCTCAACAATATTATGCTCAGTCATAGTATTACAACAAAAATGGTGGCAGCGGAGGGACGGATTGAATCATTTTTCGGAAACGCAGATTACGCAGATTAGGTAAAATCAAAAAATTTTAATAATAAATTATAAATATATATAATATAATATATCTCGCGATAATCGATAAATAAAAAATATATACCGTATATTTCGAAATTAATATACCTAACAAAATTGTATGAACAATAAAAAAAAGAAAAAATAACTGCTTCAAAACAACGTGCAAAACACAACAATAAATTTGTGAAACTACAATGATACCATGTGTAAATAATTTACAGTGAAAAACAAAACAAAACAGTAAACTATGCATATACCATATTAGTGCAAATTAAGAACAAAATTATATTTCACAAATTACTGTTTTACAACGAAAACATAAATCGTAGTGAATATTCAACACACCTAAGCACCCATCGATAGTGGGTTACATATAAACATCCGAAAAATTATATCCAGTCAACATCACCCAAGTACACACAAAACAACACCAATTTACAAATCACATTTTTACAACCGTTAGTTGATGTTAATTACAATTATGATCATACTTCATCTTTCAATATCACTCTTCATAATCCTTCATAATTGATGCCTGCAATAATTATAAAATCGAGCGAGTGATCATAGAACCATAAAATTTTCTTAAACCACGTTTTACTTCGAAACAAAATGTTTATGGTTTTACCAAGTCAAGTCATCATAAATCGCCAATATCATCAAATCATGAACATCACCTTGATCATCATACCATCATACAACCAATGAATGCTAATGCTGCGGAATGAGCATTCACATCAGCACTGATATATCGAGAATCATAAAGAAAAAAAAGCAGAACCATTACCAGAGGGAATCGGGAATTATTACAATCATCCTTTCATCCTACTAATTCTAGGTAATTCATTATTTTATTTATGATTTACTTCTTTTATTTCATTTAGGAATTAAATCTACTTGTAAATCGAAATTTCCGTTTTCTCATGTGATACTGGACTGGAAAGCCTGATCGTGAGCCTTAGATAACGAGCATTATTTTTAACCAATTATATTAAACGGGTGAGTGAAAATTATAAAAACAAAAAAAAAAATTCCAAATTTGCAAATTCAAACTATAATATTTCATCAACTTTGAAACTATATAAATATATACTAAATATATATACAAATATAATCAATAAAATACCTTGGAATGATAATTCGCATTCGAAATATTAAATTTTATTAAATTCCGAAATTAAATCTATTCAATCTTAAATAAACCGTGATATTGCAATTAAATTTCGCTAATGTTTAGTTTACTAAGGTTTAAGTGCAAATATTCGTAATATTGATGAGTAATAATAACCTGAATTCTCTTATATCTATTGGTAAATTGAACACATTTTCATCCCCTGGCTCTGATTCCGAATTCCGATACCCATGTAAAGCTAGAAGATTCGTTAAGTAATCAAAGTGATTTTCTGGGATTCTCTGATCCAATTCCTGATAACAATTCTAACGAAATGGCAAAATTGAATACTGAATTTTTTTTAAAAATAATACCTGATTTTGATGGAACTCCAGTTAATTTACACAAATTTATTAATTGTTGTGAAATAATATATAAACCTTTAGACGCAACCGAACAAGCAATTTTCATGACTTTGATTCCTTGTAGACTTTCTGGAAAAGCCTATGAATTAATGAGATATCAAACTCTTGATAGTTGGACAGCTCTAAAGGAAGCACTCATTAATCAATTTGGGGAAAAACGATCCTTAGAATCTATCCAAATTCAATTGATTCAAGCCACTCAGCTTCGAAATGAGAGTGTTCAAGACTACTCAAATCGAATAGAAAAATTGTTGTCCGATTTAAATACGGTCAGTACTGAAGGACAAGACAAAGCCAAGATTGATGTAATTTTGGGTATGAATAACAAAACAGCACTTCGAGCGTTTCAAGAAGGTTTAAGAGACGATCTGAAACTCTTGATCAAAGCTTATCGTTTCCCAAATCTTACACAAGCAATAGCAAAAGCTCTAGAAGAAGAGATCATTTTTAAATCGCGAAAATCCTTTCCTTCAGCACCCATTCCAAGATCTACCCTAACGTGTCATTCATGCAAAGGAACAGGTTATATTTCCCGAGATTGTCATTTTAAACAATATCATTCAACAAATTTCCCAAAATATCCTACTAACCTCACTAATTCTCATTCGAGTCAACCCAGATTTATTCCCAGATTAAATTGAATAAGCGTGTGTCATCATATAAGCGAATACCGCAAAAACAAGTACGCCGATACCAGAAAAGTTACCAGTTTGTTACCCTAACAAATATTCGAACTCGAATCAGAATGCAACTCGTCAATTTTCAAATAATCAACATTCGGAAAACTTATTGGGGCTCGATCCACAAAGCAAAGCTGCTCCACATCGAGTCCAGGTCAATCAACGGAGCACGTAAATAAGGAAATTCTACTCTACACCTTAGATTTCCAAGCCGATGCAAATCAATTTACTCAACCAACTAATGTAAATACTCAAATTTCCGTTAATATTTCTAATTCAGATAATTTCACTAACAAAATCTTTGTCCAATTATGTCTCGATATCGCGCGTCCTAATATTCTTTATTTTCTTGTCGACACCGGAGCCGATATAAGTCTCGTGAAAAATGAATGTTTATATCCTAACTCCTTCCATTAAATAAAACTAGTTGTCAAATAAAAGGTATCACAAGTGGACATGCAACAACAATTGGTACACTACCTAGTACCGTAATCATTTCAGAAACCTTCCAATTTCCTCATATCCTTCATGTCGTCGATAATTCCTTTCCTATTACTTGTAGTGGTATCCTCGGTAAGGATTTTTTAGAAGCATACAATTGTAAGATCGATTTTAAAAATAAAACTCTAGGAATTCCACTTAAAGACTGTACTGTTATTCTCGATCTCATATCCGCACCTTCCAAGATTTACATTCCAGCCCGTAGCGAAAAAATTTACAAAAATATTCATGAACAATATTAAAAGTCAAGAATATTTGTGTCTATCGAAGGAAATTGTTACTGGCGTATTCGTTGGAAACTCAGTAATAAAAGTACAAGACTCTTTAGCAACCATTGCATTAATTAATTCAAACGAGTCTCCTGTTGAAATAGACATCAACGATGTTTCGTTAGATGAGTTGTCCTATTATGATATTTTTCAGCTGAATTCGTGGAACAATAAAGTAGAAGACCGTTTACATTTTCTCAAAACCAAACTACATTTAGAAACCCTTAATTTGGAAGAAGCATCATCAATTTTATCCATATGCAGAGAGTACAATGATATTTTCCATCTAGATGGTGATATTCTAACAGCCACTAATGCGACCTCTCATTCCATTCCTCTTTTACCCAACTCGGTTCCAATTTATCAACATCCATATAGATTACCCGAATCGACCAAGGTCGAGATTGATAAACATGTTGATGAGATGTTGAAAAATGATATCATCGAACCAAGCGATAGTCCATGGAACTTTCCGCTTCTCGCAGTACCAAAAAAGAGTACCGATAACGAACGAAAATGGAGAGTAGTGGTGGATTTCCGCCGTCTTAACAACATCATTGTCGATCGAGTTTTTCCGTTACCAAATATTCATGAAATCCTTGATCAATTAGGTCGTTCATCTTATTTCAGTACCGTAGATCTAACACACGGTTACCATCAAGTCAAAATGAAAGATTCCGATAAGGAGAAAACCGCATTCAGCACTTCATATGGTCATTTCCATTTTAAACGAATGCCTTTCGGTCTAAAGGGAGCTCCAGCAACCTTTCAGCACCTCATGAATAAAGTTCTCTCAGGGCTCAACAGACTCAAGTGTTTTGTTTACTTGGACGATGTGGTTATTTATGGTTATAATTTAGACGACCATAACCGTAAGCTTCGCACCGTTTTCGATTGCTTACATTCGTACAATTTGAAAATTAATCACGATAAATGCCAATTCCTTCAGAAGGAAATAACCTATCTAGGTCACTTAATTACTCGTGAAGGCCTTAAACCAGATCTAAAACCCAAAGCAGTAGTAGAGTATCCTAGACCAAAAACTCCTCGTGATATAAAATCATTCTTAGGTTTTATTGGCTACTACCGTCGCTTCTTCAAAAATTTTGCTAGCATTTCCAAACCTCTGAATAATCTCTTAAAAAAGGATAGTGTATTCGAGTGGACTCCGTTTTGCGATGAGTCTTTCAAATATCTACAAAATTCTCTAGTCACACCACCAATCCTACAATTCCCTGATTTTGAGCGAGAATTTATTATAACGTGCGACGCCAGCGACTTCGCGATTAGATCTGTTTTATCCCAATTATATCCTTCCGGAGATCTTCCCGTAGCATATGCTAGTCGAACGCTAAATAAAGCAGAAAAAAATTACTCAGTCATCGAAAAAGAGTTACTTTCAATTTTTTGGTCAATTCAATATTTCAGACCTTACGTATGAAAGAAAATTTAAGATCATCACTGATCATAAGCCTTTAGTGTGGTTAAACAGCATTAACAATCCATCTTCAAGACTAATTCGATGGAGATTGCTACTTGACGAATATGACTTCGTAATTACCCACAAGGCAGGATCGCTGAATCGAAACGCCGATGCGCTTAGTCGTATTGCTATTAATCCTACAAATCAAACTCTACCAATTCCTGATTTTGAATCCAATCTTCCCATCACTAACTCAAAACCCCTACATAAATTTCCAAAACCTTCACCAGTTCCTAATCATTCAACTAATTCAAATTCCGTTTTTTATCCCGACCAAGACAATAATTTTTCTAAATCCATTTGTTCTAATTCAAATTTAAATAACAAAATCACAAATTCTAATTCTTCAATAGAAATACCAGCAAATTCTTCATCCAACTCCGATCCCTTAACCAACCCAGTAAATTCAAACGAAATCGTAAATGTGATTACCCGATCCGCATCCAAATCCGTAAAAACTCAAGATGACAATTCAAATATTCTACAACCCAACACTGAATCTTCTCCGAATATCATCCACAAATCCATCAATCAGCCTACTCTAGATCCAAATTCCTCATCTCCTTCAAATGAGAATTTAAATAAACAAATTATAATTTCCGATCCTACAGAACAAGCTAAATTAATTGAGGAATTTCATAACACCCCGTTAGGAGGACATCAGGGAGTGTTGCGAACTTATCGTCGCTTACGAAAATATTATTATTTTCCCAAAATGTTTCGTCAAATAGAATCTTACATTAAGGCATGTGATTTCTGTCAAAGACACAAGGTTTCCAAATTAACCAAAATACCTATGAAAATTACTACTACTTGCAATTTCCATTTCAAAAAATCTTTCTAGATATCGTTGGTCCTTTGCCTTCCAGTTACAATAATAATCGCTACATATTCACCATACAGGACGATCTTACGAAGTACTTACTAGCTTTAGCCGTGCCTAATCAGACTGCGGAAACTATAGCCAAAGCATTCGTGGAACATTTTGTCTGTGTGTTTGGAGCGCCACGAGTTATTAACCGACCAAGGTTCTAATTTCATAGGAAATTTCTTCAAGGAATGCTGTATAATTTTAAGAATACGGCAAATGAACACCACAGCTTTTCATGCTCAAAGCAACGGAGCATTGGAAAGGTCTCACCGAACTCTGACGGAATATATTCGTCACTTTATTAATATCGAAATTTTAGATTGGGATTCGTGGTTACCATACGCCATGTTTACTTATAATAGTACACCCCATACAACTACCACATTCATGCCATACGAATTATTATTTGGATATAAACCGAACATTCCTAATTCCTTTCACCAAGAACCCGATAATGTTTTCAATGTTGATGATTATTTAACAGATTTCAAATTTAGAATGAAAAAATCCTACCAAGGAAGGTCCAAGGAATATTATGATTTAAAGGCAAATTCACTCCGGCTAACTGAAGGAGATTTTGTTTGGTTAAAAAACGAAACAAAACAGAACAAATTTTCACCCCCATGGTTGGGTCCTTATAAGGTAACATCAGTTATATCAGATGAGAATTCGGCGATACAAATAGGAAAAACTATAAAAATTGTACACAATAATCGATTAAAATTAAAAACATGAATAACATAAATAACATAAATAAATGAAATTATATATAAAAATATTTAAGTTCTGAAAAACTAGAAATTTATTAAATTTTATAAATTGTAACAACCTGAAAAATTGAAAAATATCTTGTAATTAGCATATAACTACCTCACTAACCCTAGCTTAAGAAAATTATCTAATGTAAGGCTATGTTGATCGTTCCCATTAATCTAGCTTTGAAAGGGACTATGAATTCAAAGATGTCCCTAGTACATCTTTCCTTTAGGGGGAAGGTGTTGTATAATTGTATAATTCGAACAGTACTCCTGTGTTGCATATAATTATATAATTCGACCAGTATACGAAAAATAACCGAATCGTTATACTGATGGAACCGGTACCATTCCGCTTAATTGGTAAGATGACTTTACAAAATTCTTCTCTTCTCAACAACCCGATCAACATCGTATAATAATAATATATTAAAATTAATAATAATAAAAGTTGAATTCATATAATAAACAATTGTTATGTATTAAAACTAACTGAAAACCTTTTTTTAATTGATATCTTAAATAAAACCGTCTAAATAGTGGTGTGTTACGAATTTTAATTCTATTGGTGCTAAGGTGTTATAAACAACGAAAATGTTGATTGTTCGGTCTCAACAATATTATGCTCAGTCATAGTATTACAACAACCCAGTGCTCTTAGCAACAGCTATGGTAAAAGTACAAAATATATACGGTGGTTTCAGCATGTTGCGGGCACTAAGCGATCCAGCATCACAGGCCACCTTTGTCATGGAAGAAGGAGCACATCAACTCGGCTTACCAAGGACAAGAGTTCTAGCCGAAGTTTCCGGAATTTCAGCAACAAAGGGACGATCGCACCAACAGATAATGATAAACATCAGTCCCAGATTTCCATCGATCTTTAAGATACAAGCTAATGCTCTACTCTTACCAACTATTACCAAACCACTTCCGAATAAAAACATATTGGATATAGACAGCCAACTACAAAAGGAAGTAATCCTAGCCGATCCTACCTTCGACACTCCAGGACCTATTGATCTTTTAATAGGCGCTGACATCTACGGAGAAATACTGTTGGAAGGAATAAAGAAAGATCCGCTTCATAAGTGTATAGCCCAACAATCTGAATTAGGATGGATAATATCAAGTCGCCTAACCCAGAACAGCAGTGTATCGATATCTCGATTAAAAAGCCATGTCACACTAGCAGACATAGATAAGCAATTAAAACGTTTTTGGGAAGCCGAAGAACTACACCCGGAAAGACACCTAACTGCTGAAGAGGAAGAATATGAAAAACACTATGAGCAGACCCACAAGAGGTCAGAGAATGGACGATACGAGGTTAGAATGCCATTCAACAACGACAAACTGAGAGAAGTGGCAATGGGAGACTCTAAAGCCAAAGCAGCTGCTAGATTGCTTCAAATGAAAAAACGATTCAAGAAAGATGAAAACTTGAAGAATCAATATCATAAGTTCATGAACGAGTATATCCAGTTTAACCACATGGAACTGATCAAAGATGATTCAATAGTATATAGTTTTTGTGTTTACTACATACCGCATCATTCCGTAATGAAAGAAGACAGCACAATAACCAAGTTGAGAGTGGTTTTCGATGCTTCCTGCAAAACAACAACAGGCACGTCTTTAAACGAAATGATGTACGTCGGCCAACTTTACAAAACAACCTAACCACAATATTGATGATATGGAAGAAGCATCGTTATGCGTTCGCATCAGATATTGAGAAAATGTTCAGACAAATCAATGTAGCCAGGGAAGTACAAGATTTTCAACGAAGACTTTGGCAATCAGATCCAAATAAACCATTGAAAAGTTATAGATTGAAAACTGTCACATATGGTACGGCATTTGCAACTTATTTGGCTACGAAAACATTACAACACTTAGCCATAGATGAAGCTTCAAGATATCCAATTGGTTTAAAGATTGTGCAAACAGATTTCTATGTATGTGACCTTTTATCGGGAGCCAATACAATAACAGAGGCAATAATCGCGCAAAAGGAATTATTGAACCTCCTTTCCAGTGGAGGATTTAACCTCAGAAAATAGACAAACAATGAAAAGACAATTTTAGAAGAACTTCCGGAAAAACTAAAAGAAACGGGACTACACAAGATAGAATTTAATGACACATTCAAAACACTTGGGCTATTCTGGAACTCCACAACAGATACGTTCCAATTTAAAGTATCCATGCCAAATACAAATACAACCGTATCTAAAAGAACTGTACTATCAGAAGCGTCCAAGCTTTTCGATCCGCTAGGTGCTAGACTAGTAGTGATTCAGGCAAAAATCCTACTTCAAAACTAATGGGCTTCTGGTGTAGGATGGGATGACAAACTCCATTTGAATTTTTAAAATAGATGGCTAAACTACAAGGTAGAATTACAGAAGATTAGAATTCATCGTTGGATGGACTACAACAACGGCTCAAAAATTGAACTACATGGTTTCTGTGACGCCTCCAATCAAGCATATGCCGCCGTGGTATACAGTAAGATAAAAAATGAAGTATCAATAATTACTGCCAAAACAAAGGTTGCACCACTAAACCAAACCATATCACTGCCAAGACTAGAACTGAATGCTGCTTTGCTTCTCTCAAAGAAAGTATAAAATGTGGTACAGGCTTTAGACATCAACAGCAACTTATCAACATTTTTCTGGAGTGATTCAACAGCCGTTCTAGGTTGGATAAAAGGAAAGCCACAACATCATCAAACTTTTGTCGCCAATAAAATAACAGAGATACAATCCAGCACTAACTCTAGTCAATGGTATCACGTGGTTTCAAACGAAAATCCAGCAGACTGCGCATCACGAGGATTAAACCCGGTGCAATTATTAAACCACAGGATTTGGTGGGAAGGGCCACAGTGGCTGACAGATTCAACCTACCCAACAACAAATATTGATGCTCAAGCACTGAAAGAAGCAGGCAGCATGGAACGCAAGTCAATAACCACATTTACAACAACAGTGGAAAAACCAGTGGTTAAATTCAATTGATTCTCGTCGCAACAATCACCCATTCGTAATATTGCATACTGTCTACGCTTTGTATCAAATACAAAGACTAAAACCAAAAATGCATCCCAGCTCAACCCAGAGGAACTCAAGACAGCGCTAAGAGTCACACAGAAAGAAACCTTTGAAATAGAACTTACGAAATTAAAATCAAACCAAAATTTACCAAAGGACAGCACAATACTAACATTAAATCCCTTCATCGACGGAAATGGTATATTACGAGTAGATGGAAGACTAACCAATTCAAACCTATCGTTTGACGAAAAACATCCAATAACAATGCCCAAAGGCCACAAGTTGTCAAGGTTGCTCATCAAAGAAGCTCATTTAAAAACTCTACATGGAGGGAATCAAGCTATCAAGTTATCATATTTGATAGTGCAGTATTGGGTAATAAATGCCAATGATACAATTCGTAACACTATACATAATTGTATAGTTTTTACCAGAGAAAGAAATTTGCATCAACACAACTAATGGGTATGTTACCATAAGAGCGGGTAACACCAGCCCGACCTTCACAAACAGCGGAGTAGACTACGCCGGTCCAATTAGTATAAAATTGTGGAAAGGCCGCTGTAATAAAACAACAAAATGGTGCATCGCCATTTTTATATGCCTAGACACAAAGGCAATCTATCTAGAACTTGTAAGCGACTTGCCAACAAATGCTTTCTTAGCCGCATATCGGCGATTCATTTCAGAGGAATTTGTTTGAAAATATTCAGCGATTATGGGACTACCTTCGTTGGAGCAGATAAACAATTGGCAACAAAGTGGCACAGATGAGAACTGAGTGGCACTTCTTGCCCTGGAAGTCCTCATTTTGGAGGTTTATGGGAGGCCGGAGTCAAATCAATGAAACAACATCTCCGGAAAGTAGTAGGAACTCACACGTTAACCTTCGAGGAACTTGCAACATTTCTACCTCAAATAGAAGCATGTTTGAACTACAGGCCATTAGTCCCTCCCTCAAACGATTCAGATCAAGACGGTGTTTTAAGTCCGGCACATTTTTTAATAGGGAGAGCTATTATACTAACACCCCAGCCTGACATTGAAGGTATCAAGACCGTTACAAGGTGGAATTTGCTGACCAAGCTCAGTCAAAGTTTTTGGAAAAAATGGCGCACGGGCTATCTCTCACGATTACAACGTAGGCCAAAATGGTTACAAGAACAACCTAACCTCCAGGTGGGAGAACTACACAGAAAAAATATCTAATCTAAGTTAAATAATAACATATTAAATGATTTTATTTAATATTTTATTTGTTTCAACTATTTATTTAATAAAATACGGAATTTGGGGGAATTTTAAATAATATCTTTCACTAAAACATTAAAAGTAATTGGTAAAATTTATCTTACTGTAAATTTGTTAAAACATCTAAACATTGTTTGTTTTCTACTAAATTCATTAGCAGTTGTTATTTGAATTTACTAAACAAATTTATAAATCATCTAAATCAATAGCAAAATCATAGAATTAACATTTGTTAATTCATATAATTCATATCAATGAACGCAACATTAATGTGTTTTTATTCTATATAGATGATCCTTGAAGTTTAATCACACTTCAAACCGAGATGTTTATGCAAGCAAACTGCCAAAGCCAAACTCTTGGTATTTTTGACTCATGACTAATTTAACTAAATCACAGAAATTTATGAAATATAACTAACCATCTAATATTTAATAAAAAGTAATATTTAAAAAATTATTTGGTATAATTCCTTTAGGAATGTAATATAAAATATTAAAATTATTAATCACATCATTAAATAATTGATTATTAATGCAAATTATAAATAAATGTTTTATATAATCATTTAGTTAATATTTTAGTTTATAAATCAAACAAATATATTATTTGTTTTATTAAAAGTTTTAGTTGAAACAATTATTTCAAAGCTTGGTTAAAATCATCTAATTAAGATTCAATAAATCAGCCAATCACATTCAATGGCTAAAAAATCAATCCTCGGATTTAAATGAAATTGATTAATCTTTATTTGAAAATACTATTGTTTTCTTTCTGTGTAGTAATCCTCAAAGATGAACAACTACCCCCTAAGCATTGGCCATTAGCCAGAGTCATCGAACTACATCCGGGACAAGATGGACTAGTCAGGGTAGACACTCAAATATAAGAACAACACGTTGAAGAGAAATCTTAGGAAAATATGCCGTCTTTCATTAACTAATGAGTTTGAAAACCACGTGAACATGTACTCCGCAAGAATAGTAATCTTGCTTAGACGGTAATAGACAACAGGGAAAATCAGTATCAACCAACAACACAAAATACAACCACCACCATGCAAGACGACAACACGCATTCCAAAGGAATCAACCAAAAATTGAGAAAGCAGCCCCAAAGACGAGCAAAGGCAAATCATCTATTAAAGTCTCTCCATTTAACCATTCAACAGGAATATAATTCGAGGATCTAGTAATTTATTACAACATGACGAGCTCCCAGTAGATGGAAGCCTTTAAGAAAGCACAAGTGGAATTGGAAGCAGCTTACAAGGAGCTCTCTAACTTAAGATGCGACATAATCCTACAACAACTCCAGTGGTAATTCAAAAACTTGGTCGCAGATAATGAGCTTCTACTGACAATCAACAAGGAACGGCGACGAGTAAAACAGGGCTTGGGAGACACGGTAGGTCTTATGTTTGGTGACATGTTCGGACTTCACACCCAACGGTGAAGTTGACCAATATGAAGTCCAATTTGAGAATATTAACAACAACGAAAATCATCTAACGGCACTGACGAGAAACCAAACATCAATAATAGACTACACAATCAAGTTGGTAAAGCACAATTCTAATCTAACAGTGCCATCATTGAATAATCTAATTAAAGAGCAACAGAAACTAAGATTGGAAATGGAGCTCTTGAACGAGTATCGAACTACGAAGATAGGGTCCGCTCAATATTCACAAGCATGATAGTATTTATTGACTATAATACTAAAAAACCTAGAGGATATACAATAGGGGTTGCTTGATGTTGTTTATTATGCACATCATAGCATCCTGCTACCATCGATACTATCCCCGTCACAGCTAGAGGACCAACTAAAATTCATTCGTCAGCACATACCGGCTTCAGTAACCATACAGGGACACAATATTCATGACCTCATTCATATATATCAAAGCATGAATATAAGTAGCAGAGTAACACGACATAATGTGATAATTGAAATCCTCATACCGTTGTCCTTTGCACTAGATTATAATCTGCTAGCCGTAATTTCAGTTCCTGATATTAATCATAACAACACTCCATCAAGTATTTTTACATCAACAAGGTACCTAGCAGTAGACAATCATCGAGAGCATTTTGCATCCCTAACAACAGAAGAAGTGAACCGTTGCCAAGTATTTCAACTTAATTTTCAACGCCTTGACAAACAAAGGCAGCGCTCGACAGATTATGCAATCAATGATGAGTCAATAAATTCAACCAACCGCTGGATAAAGCTTCACGCTCCAAACGAATGGATATTCGTAATTCCTAAATAACAACAGTTGATATCATATATGCGGATCCAACATCGATTCATACAATTTTCAGGGATCTGGGTCTATAAATGCTGGTTGTACGCTAAGAGACGAAAATCTCCGCATCATAACTATCGGTACAGCATCTAACGATATTAGTAAATCGTTTCGCAAATCATTCAACACGATAAACGCAGCCACCAATTTAAAGGAATTCGGTCGGCAATTAAAAACCAGAACAACACTAAACGAAAATCTCACATTGATGCAAGCACCTGACACTACAGATTTGGAAAGAGAGCTGAAAACAATAAAGGAAAATGAACGAATGCCGACAGAAATGAATCACCACAACATCCATCATTACGCGATTTCCTACTCAACTATAGGGATCCTGACATTAATTTTCGCCATTTTATATTTTAGGTTCAAGGCGCAACATCCGTCATCAGCCCCAGCACCCCTTCCCAGAGCTGATTCTAACAGTGACGATTAAAAACCCAATCAACGCCAATCTCTTCTGTAGCTCCGGAATATGTTGAGTCCAACAGTAAACATTTATGCTAACTTAGCAATTACAATTAATTTAGTTTATTGAACTCTATAACAAACAGCAATATCGAAATTTAATTTAAAATATTTTTTGTATAGTTTGCTATAATCGTTAAGCACTCGTTCTTTATAATTATATTCATATTTTGAGCAAGATAGGCATTAAAATTTGTATAAAAAAAGTGTAAATTTTTAGAATAAAGTAGAACAAAATTATATACCAACAAGTTAGTTTTGTTACCTAGCTAAACAACCAAATTTTACGGGCGTGAAGTTTTTAACAAATAACAAATATATCATTGTATTAGTGTTAAACTGTTAACTAATTTCAAATAAGGATTTTGAGTGTAATTTTTTTGAAAAAACATGCTTTGGTTTAAAAGATTGTTATAATATTCCATCAAGTCAATAAAATAGTTTCAAGTGATAAAAGCTAATAGGCCCATATGCCATATTATATAACGTCCTCGCGATTTCTGATTTTTATATACTCGTAATTATGTATAACATGAAGATTTTACAGTTTGAGTAGCTTATATTTCGAATAATACCATAAGCGCCACGAGAATTCTTCTAAGACGTCATCATACAGTTACAAGGATACAATAGCCCCAGCTACTACATAATAAACTGTTCATATGACATGTCCCAGTGGTCTCCCCAATTTTCAATTTTTTATTTAATTTGTATGGCATACAGATTTCACATGGTTGAAAACGGTATACCATACAAATTAAATAAAAATTGAAAATTCGGGAGACCGCTGGGGCATGGCATATAAACAGTTTAATACTTAGTACACGGGGCTATTATAATCTCCTGATGACGCCTTAGAAAATCCCTGTGATCCTCATAATATTAGTCGACATATAAACTACTCAAACAGGTGAAATCAGCATGTGCCATACAAATTAAATAAAAAATTGAAATTTGGGGAAACCGCTGGGACATGGCATATAAACTGTTTATTACTTAGTACATGGAGCTATTGCAACCTCCTGGTGGCATCTTAGAAGGATCCCTGTGATTCTCATAATCTTAGTCGACATAGAAACTACTCAAACAAGTGAAATCGGTTCCATACAGCCATACAAATTAAATAAAAAATTTAAAATTGGGGAGACCGCTGGGAAATGGTATATAGACTTTCCATTACTTAGTACATGGGCCTATTGTAATTTGCTGATGACGTCTTAGAATAATCCCTGTGACTCTCATAATATTAGTCGACATATAAACTTCTCAGGCAAGTGAAACCGGAATGCCTTACACTTAAATAAAAAATTGAAAGCTGGCGAGACCGCTAAGACATGGCATATAGACAGTTTAATACTTAGTACATGGGGGCTATTGTAACCTCTAGTCGAAATTAGTCGTTATTTGTCGAAATATAAATTACTCAAACAGGTGAAATCGGCATGGCATACAAATTTTAAGAAAAAATTGAAAAGGGGGGAAACGGCAGGAACATGGCAAATGGACAGTTTAATACTAACGCTTTTTTCCTTGTTTGTCAAAATTTAAGATAGTTAAACAGCTGTAATCTAAAGATAAAGGAAGTTATAAAAAATTACTCATTGTAATGAATTTACTCTTACGTGGATTTTTTACTTTTCTTTATAAAATTCCAATTTGAAAAATATCGGAAACGGATAATTGTTTATTCTCATCTCTTTCTGATTTTATATATCTGTCTCATTAAAAAATACGTTTTTACAGTGTAACACTAATACACAAAAGTTTAATAATCTAATTGGAATCATATACGTATACTTGTAAATTTTTTGATAGTACTTCACTGCCGTCAAATTTTCTTGAATTTCAATGGCTAAGCAGTTCGACATCCATGATTATAATTCACTTGAATTATACTCAAAAAAAAAAAATAATACAGATGGAGACTCCCCGCGCGCATTTGGGAGGGATAACAGGACGTTGGGAATTATTATTATTATACAGCATGAAAATATTAGATCGTCGATTAAACTTTAAAATTCTGTAAATTTTGACAAGAATAATTTATACAAATTCATCGTAATTGGTAATTATAGACATAATTCAAAAAGGACAAGAATAGATAAAAAATTTAGTTTCTTAATAACTAAATGTGAATTTGGACGTTTTACAGTTATAAAATTGTGTATGTTACCATAATTTTTAAATTGAGATCTTGTGTATTTGACGTGTAATTGCGATTGGAAATAATCACAATAAATTTTGTGTCTGTCCACGGTATTAATATTGAATAATAATTAATCACTTTTAATAGTGAATAATGTACACTCTGTCTCACTCGTTTAACCTTCACTCTGTACATTGGGGTAAAAAACTACCCCAGACCTACAAAAATGTAAATAAAAAACTAATTACTAAAAACTATTGAAAATCTATTTAGATATACCTTCTTCAATTAGATATACACCACATACAAAAACCAGGTTATAATCTATTGATTTTATTGCATTTTTTATCGTTAGAATGAAACAAAAGAATTTCTGTCTACTGGGGTCAAAAATTACCCCATACATTTCTGTATAAAAATCATTACAAAACAACGCAAAAAACTAAAACTTTACTGATACCGACTTTACGGCTATCGAATTTTTATATTATGTTGATTATTTTAGTGAATATTAGTGGATAGTAACAAAATAAATAATTTTTTGGGTTTTGCATCGTTCAATAATTGTAGATTATTCCTGTATTGATAAGTTTTATACTCCTCTATTCTATTCATTTTTTCGCCTTTTTTCATTCTGTGTGGGATTTCTAAATCGCTAAAAGAAAAAACAATCCTGTGCAAGTATACTGTTGATGATTCAGATGCGTATTTGAACTGTGTTATGGTTTTCCCCTCGTCTTTTACGGGTTTTTTCAAAAGTTCCAAACTTTCACGTTTTAAAAGAAAAGGGAGGATTATCATCGGCCTCATTGGCCAACAATCTAAATACACCACTACTGTGTTTCAAATGAGTTTTTCCAGAAACATTAGTAAATATTATTGTATGTGAGACAAACAGAAAATTCAAAGATTATTACTACATTATATCTACATCTGAAGCAAAATGCTCTGGAATTTGGTACGCTACGGACTCCTATGAAATACTTGCGTTGATTGGAGTACTTGTGTACGCCGGTTTACGTAAACACTGGGACGAAAGATTAGATGAACTCTGGCAAACTGATGATCGCCCGTTATGTCTCTGGCGAGAACGCAACAACTTTTACGGTTCCTCCAGTTTGGTAGTCATTGCACCAGTAAAGACCGACTGAAAGAGGGTAAATTGGCAGCCTCCGAATATGTTTCTAGATAGTTTAAAACAATCATGTAAGCCATCAGCTAATCTCACAATTGACGAGCAGCTAGTTGCAACACGAGGTCTATGTAATTTCCGACAATATATTTCCAGTAAACCTGGGAAATGCATTATAAAAATATTCTGGGTATGTGACTCAGAAAACGCTTATCTTCTGAAAGGAGAAATACAGAAGAATTACTGTTAGCTGGGCGCACCGTTTGGTTTTGCCGTATCTAAACAAAAGTAGAAATATCACAATGGAAAACTTTTTTACAAGTTGCCAGCTAGCATGATGATGGAGAAAAAACATCGATTATTGGAACCATAAAATCAAATAAACCTGATAAACTAATAAAAAGAGATATTGAATCATCACTTTTCTGTTTTGATGGAAATATGACATTAGTTAGCTATATTACCAAAGCGGCAAAAACGTATTATTACTGTCTACGCCTACGTTACAAAAAACCGAACATCATAATCGATTATAACCAAAAGGCAGTGTGGATACCTTTAATAAATTGATTAAAACATATACCTGCAAGCGAAAAATTAAAAAATGACCAATGGTACTCTTCTTCAACATGCGACAGGTTTCGCCGCATATAATTTGCATAAATTAGTAAATCAGTATCTCTATGACTCATCGGTTTCTTCAGACTGAAAAGAATTTCTCAAGAAGTTAACATTGCAGCTGGTGGACAATAAAATCAAGAAGCGACTTGCCACTCGCAGAGCCTTAAAAAGAAACGTAAAAATCGCAATGAGTCAAATAGGATACAATGTTGTAGAATTGAGATTAGCACGTACAGACGTGTATACGTACAGAGAGAAGGTTACGAACACCTACACTTGTTGAAACATGTATTCACTTCTTATTATTAAAAATTATTTGGTATACATACTACTAACATAGTAGTATGTTCTTAAATACAGGGTGGCGCACGAATCGTGCTACAAAAACAAAACGTAATAACTATTTTTCTGTGTGACTAATCTGTTTTTTATTTTTTTTATTTTGCAGATTATTATTTAAATTTACTAAAATGGATGCTTGGAATACCGAAACGAGGATTTGGATAGTGCAGCGCTACCATGCTTTGCAGTCCATCATTTCCGTCCAGAGGGAATTTAGGCGGGAGTTTGGCGGCACTCCCCCGAGTAGATGGACCATTATGAGGTTGGTACGCATGTTTGCTGAATCTGGAAGCATCGCACGTAGACCGTACAATCGAGATCCCTATGTTCGGGTCGAAGCCACAATCGCAGCTGTAGCATCATCAATTCAGGCAAATCCAAGTGTTTCGACTCGAGAGTTATCGGCGCAAATTGGAGTTAGCAGACGGTCATTACAACGGATAATTCATGATGACTTAAACTTGTTTCCGTACAAAATCCAAATTACAAGCAAATTAAAACCTCTGGATTTGCCTATTCGCCTGGAATTTTGCCGGAAAATTATTGAAACGGCCGAAGAAGACAACAACTTCATAAATTGCTTGTTTATGTCTGATGAGGCCCATTTTGATCTAAACGGCAATGTAAACAAGCAAAATTGTCGTATATGGAGTGAAACTAATCCAGAAATACTCCATGAGACGGAACTGCACCCAGAACGAGTGACAGTGTGGTGCGCAGTTTCATCAAGATGCATTGTCGGGCCATACTTCTTTGAAGTAAACGGTGAAACAGTAACTGTAAATGGGGACCGTTATTTAAACATGTTGAAAGATTTTTTTTACCCAGAACTGCGGCGAAGACGTATCCCTTTTAACAGCATTTGGTTCCAGCAAGATGGAGCAACTGCACATATAGCCAGACCGGTTATGGAGGAGCTCCAACGAAAATTTCCAAATAAATTAATATCCAGAAACTCCACTTTCCGCTGGCCCCCAAGGTCACCTGACCTCACTGCACCAGATTTTTTTTTATGGGGTTATGTCAAACAAGAGGTGTTTAAAACGAAACCAAGGAATTTGACTGAATTGAAGCAGTCCATTACAACAATAATTGAGGCGATCCCGACTTCAACCCTTCAGTGCGCAATGAATAATTTTCTGATCAGGTGTCGCACATGCGTGAATGAGCATGGAGGTCATTTACGGTCTATCATTTTCAAAACTAATTAGTTAAATAAAAATAAAATTGAATTATCTATACAATAAAAAAAAATAAAGCCGATTAGTCACACAGAAAAAAAGTTATTACGTTTTGTTTTTGTAGCACGATTCGTGCGCCACCCTGTACTACCCACCAAGTTGGAAATTTTTCAACATGTAAGCGAACAATTTTTTGAGAAAGACATACGTTTGTATTTTTTACCATTTTTTATTTTTTTATTTTTTTTTTTTTTTTTTATTTATCCCTGCTATCTGTTCTGGGGCCAAGGCTCTCCCAACTCTTTCGCGGTTTGCTTATTTACGTCCTTACTTTTTCGCCAGTGTAGGCCAATTCGAGGACGTACGGATGTCCGATTTTATCACCATCTGCACATTGCATAGCTCCATGTCAGCCTATACTGACATGGAAGATGGGTCGGTCCATGAGTTTTGCACTCCGACAGGGGGTCAGAGATGTGTTCCATTCCATCACAAATCGTAATTTGTTGATGAAAATTCCCTTTGCATCCTGCCCCTATCGGGATTCGAACCCGGTACCTCCCGATCCAAACGCTAAAGCTTTAACCACTGTGCCATTTGGTCGGTATTTTTTAAATTTGTATGACAAAAAAATATATTTTTCTCGATTTTTGCTGATGGTGTCTAAAGGTGGGCCCACATATACAAAAATGTATGCCAAACGCGTTCGGCGTAAACATTTTCAAATGTTTATATACACACAAAATTCTTCGTCACAAATTTTTATGTCACCTTCCATTTTCAGTGGTCTAGCCAAGCGTGGAAATAATTGAGTGGTACAAAACTATAAAAGCAGCACATTATTTTCTGATAAATTTAGACATACAGCTTTATTTAATACTAAACCGATGAATATTTAAAAAAAATGAAAAAATTTGGCATTTCGATAAAAATTTATATTTGTTGAATGTCGAAAATTCAAAAAGCGTCCGCAGCATAATGCGGCGCAAATTCCTTTGATGTTTGCCCAAAAACCGACAAGTGTTGGATCGTGTCCGTTGAATGTGGCATACATTTTTGTGTTGCTTTCGTGCGCCGCACACGTCTACACTTCCTAATTTGTGACGAAAAGATTTACGCCGAACGCGTTTGGGTCAAATTATTGTGTATGTGCACCCACCTTAAGAGTGTGCCCGAATTGTGTGATATTTTTTTAATTTTTTTTGGCATAACAATTTTTGACAGATAAGTGATAATTTAATCGAATGGAAATTATCGAATGCACTTGTTTAGGCATTGATTATGATTAAAATTAAACTAAGGGGCGGAGAAAGTTTATCAAAAAAAATATTACAGAATTCAAGCACCAAATTAAAAGAAAATTAACGAAGGGGAAAATTGTTCTCGATATTATCAAATATTTATGCTACAAAATGCTTATCACACAATTCGGACACAGTCTAAATGACTAATTTATGACAAGTCAAATTAGTTTCTCAAATGACTTGTCCAATGACTGTTCACGTTCGACGACAAGTGTGAGACATGTCGTTAACATTT
The DNA here is from genome assembly GCA_963691935.1 of Nephrotoma guestfalica. NCBI lineage: Eukaryota > Metazoa > Arthropoda > Insecta > Diptera > Tipulidae > Nephrotoma > Nephrotoma guestfalica. The sequence goes on from OY829913.1 coordinate 186,440,200, forward strand.
ATTCTTTCATGTTTAAGTGAACATGTGTGACAAGTCTTCGATGTTTCTCATTCCATCGCGAGCTCTTGTCATATGGCCTATGTAAACACTCGAGAGAAATGAAAAATTTACATTTCATTTCATGTTTACTCTTGGTCGCAGCGCCAAAGATATTACATACTATTTTTGTTTTTATTATTTTTTTTTATATGTTTGTTAACGTTTTGTTTGTCGATTTAGGAAAATTTTAACATAACTAAGATATTTTATTTTTGTATATACTCGAAAAAATCGCAAAGCAGCCATTTAGAATATCAAGAAAGGCTAGAACGATATATGTATGTAATATTTTTAAGGCGACAGCAATATTTTACATAATAATACAAATTATTGCTTTGTTTATAGAAATTTTACATATTATTTTATTTGAATGAAATGATTTAAATAAAATGTTTTTGGCACAAATGTCCATATACTCGTACATACAGTGCTGGGGAAAAAAAATTGGGCAAACATATTTTATTGCAAATTGGAGTCTTTTTTGCTAAATTTACAAAACTTTTGAAAGCAATTGGCTTATTGTTTCATTTTAAATACTTGTATGACGTAATTTATTGAAAAAAAAAAATTACCTGCAATTTAGGGGCAAAACCCCGAAAAATGCCAAAATATTCAAAATACGTTGATTGGAGTTAAAGTAATGGAATAAATTAAATTAATATTATTATTAAATTAATTAATTAATTTGTTGGACCGCCATTTGCTTTTATTACAGCGATACACCTCCGATTCATTGAATTTGATAAATTATTCAAAGTCGTAGGAGGTATGGATTCCCAAACCGTCATCAACAAACTTTTTAAAGCTTGAATCGATTCTGGGCGCTTTCTTGCTACTTCTAGCTTCATTATAGACCAAATATTTTCAATGGGAGTTAAGTCTGGATTATACGGGGGCCAGTTCAACACAACGATACTTCTTTCTTCGAAGGATTTTTTTACATTTAAATGAAGATATAAGTAAAAAAAACAAGGTTTTAACAAATTATTTATGTTTATCTGAAAGGCAATTTTTCTATCTACAATTCAAAATCCATAACTCATAACTTTGGCGGTATGGCACGGAGCGTTGTCCTGTTGAAAAATAAATTTGCAAGTCTCGCCAAAAAGCTTTAAGACAGAAGGCTCAAATTCGTTGTGTAGGACCTGCAGATAAACAGCTGCTGTAATGCTGGAACTAAGGAAGTACAATCGACCGGTTTAATTGCCAGAAGAGCGTCCCCAGACCATAGCTCCTTCATTTTTCGATGGAAGTCTTAAAAGACATTCTTTGCTAAGCCTCTAGCTCGGTTTTCTTCTTACGAGAATTCTTCCATCTCCAACATGCAGCTTGAATTTTGATTCATCGCAGAAAATCACATCATTCCACATCTCTGGAGTCCAAGAGAACATGCTCCTGGGTCCATAGCAAACTTTTTTTTTTACTAGTAATGTGAACTCAGGCTTCTGGACTGGTTTAAGTGCCCTCAAACCAGCTTTAACAAGTCTTTTTCTCACTAAGCTGGCTGAAATTTGTTTTCCCGTTGCTCGCGCAACATCCCGTCTTATGTTCGATGAAGTTTTAAAACGGTTCCGGCGACATTGTAATATTATGAAACGATCTTCCACTGGCGTTGTCTTTCTGGGCCTTCCAGATTTCTTTTTTTGTGTACTACCCATCTCTCACATTTTTTTAATATTCCACGCGACAGTACTTTTAGGAATATTTAATATTTCTGCTATTTCACGCGTGGTTAAATTTGCTCGCGCCAAAATCAACATATTGCTTTTACACTGCTCACTAGCTTTCCCATTTTTTTAAACTAAAATTGAACTTTATTCTTTATTTGACTAGGATCACTTACAGAATAACTTAATCTTACAAAATATGCACTAGTTATACTCAAAAAAAAAAAATTACAGGCAATAAAACATCTGCACCCTAGTGACGGTCAAGAAAGGTAGGCGTAAAATGAAATAATTGCTTGATCAATTTTTTTGTACATCAGTTGCGGGGTTGTACCGGTGTAATAAAAACAAAAGGCGGCCCAACAAAATATTAATATTAAAGATAGAACTTCTATAAATCAATAAAAAACAAAACAAAAATTAAAAAACAGGTGCTTAATTTATTCCATTACTTTAACTCCAATCAACGTATTTTGAATATTTTGGCATTTTTCGGGGTTTTTCCCCTAAATTACAGGTATTTTTTTTTTCAAAAAGGTACGTCATACATGTATTTAAAATGAAACAATAAGCCAATTGCTTTCAAAAGTTTGGTAATGTTAGCAAAAAAAGACTCCAATTTGCAATAAAATATGTTTGCCCAATTTTTTTTTCCCTGCACTGTACATAAGAATATCTTAGACATGTCATAAACGATTCATCTCAGGTATCACGTCTCATCTCAAACACGTCACTTAAGATTCGTCTATGACGTATCACATAAGACTCATCTCAGATATGTCATAAACGATTCACCTCTGACCTGTTACAAACGAAATTTAGTGCCATTTGTTGATAAATGTCTATAAACGTATCATGCTTGAATATTGCTGATAAGTCATTAGTGCGTCGCCAACAACGTTAAAACATTACTAGATAAAAATTCAAAAACAATAATCAAAATTAATGATTTACTTGTTAGGGCTGCGTACCGTCGGGTAAAAGTCGGCAGTGGTGACATGTTTACCCATTACATTTTCGATATTTTATCGAAGTTTGTGCCTATTTTCTCTTGAACGTAATTGGCCGTTGCTTCATTTACCATTTTTTATGGTATTTTCTATTGCTATTACAACCTACTCGAGTAGGTTTTTTTTTTTTTTAGGTTTCAGTGGTTGCTTACTGCACACTTAGGCCAATTTTTAGGCCCATTGTGATACCACTCATTCACTACTCCACATCATTAACCCACCTACTTCACCTACTCACACAACTACAGTATACCACCTGCACATTGCAAGCTCCATGTCAACCTGTACCATTGACATGGAAGGTGGGTCGGCGCGTGACACGGAATTCTGCACTCCATCAGAGGGTCTTAGTTGTATTTATTAGCATCACCGATCGTAAACGATGATGAAAATTCGATTTGCATCTAGCCTCTGATGGGATTCGAACCCAGCACCTCCGGGTTCAAGTGCCGAAGCTTTAACCACTGCACCACTTGTCCGGTAACCTACTCGAGTAAATTTCAACAATTTTTCATCAATTTCATTCAAGTATCAAACATAATTTTTTTGGTGATAAAAATAAAATATACTGCTCGTTAAAAAATTTCGGACATTTGAATTATTAATGCATGACAATGCCAGACCCCACGTTGCAAACGTCGTCAGTAATTATTTGAATGAGGTGGGAATTGATCGAATTGTTTGGCCCGCTCGTACTCCTGACCTTAATCCCATTGAGCACGTGTGGGATATGCTAGGGTGTCATTTAAGGCAAAGGGAAGTCGTCCCAGAAACCTTAGATCATCTTCAATCAGCTCTGCAGGAAGAATGGAAAATGGTACCGCACGAGTACATTTCAAACCTAGTGTACAGTATGCTAAAAAGAATGCTAGATGTGATCATAGCTCGTGGAGAAAATACTCGACATTAGAGTACCGACCGCTTAGATTGATTGTTGATTTTTATTTAAATAAAGATGAAGATATACCAATATCCACTTTCGGTAATTATGTTATTTCATTTGTTTTGATCCTGTGGTTACTTTTATTAAACAAAAACGTGTTCCGTTAGTCTTTTGACGCATATTATATTATTTCGTACAACCATAACTCGAATAATGCGAATAGTTACCGTAAACACAAATATTTACAAAAAATGTAATGTCCGGAATTGTTTGACGAGCAGTTTAGACGTATTGATCTAGAAGACTGATCTAGATATAAAAAATGAAATAAAGTCCTTTTTATTCTCTAGAGAAATGAGTCATATATAGGGTTTTCCAATAAGCGTAATATGATCCAAACTTTTCTCGCAATAATTCAATTGTTGCACTTGCTGTGTGGCGCGTAGCCCCGTCTTGTTGGAACCAAATGTTGTCAAGATCAACTTCTTCCAATTTCGGATAAAAAGTTGGTTATCATCGATCTATACCGATCTCCATTGACAGTAACGGTGTTACCAGCTTCATTTCGAAAAAAATACGGACCGATGATTCCACGAGACCAAAAAGAACACCAAACTGTCAATTTAGGTGAATCATGAATAATTTGTGGTTTTCTTCGCACCAGAATCGACATTTTTTATTATTTACCGCACCACTCAGATGAAAGTGAGCCTCATCGGAGAAGATGATTTTCTTAAAAAAATCGTTATCGTTTTCAAGTTGTTCTAAGGCAAAATGAGTAATGAAAAAGTAGTAAAGTAATGAAATTGTTAACATTACTGAATACAATGAAACAAAAAATGACAGATCATGACATATTACAAATGACCGAAACGTCAATTAAAATTCATATCATTCCTATTGGAAAACCCTATACTTCGATAACGCATCAAAAACGAAATAGTAGAACATGTCGCCACAGATTTAAGTAAATTTTTCGGTAAATTTATATTTAAAAAACTCCATAGTAAACTGATCGAAAAATATGTACTCGATTTTGACACAGCCTTAGTAATGAATAATAATTAATCACTTCTGATGGTGAAAAATGTACACTCCGTCTCACATGCTTCTAAGAGCAGCTGTTTTTTTATAAATCCGATAATTTCTCCAATTGTTTGTGTACCAGTATTCAAAAAATCTTGTCATTAAATTGAAATAATGCTTTATTACTAATATATTACATTCATTAACCCGAAAGAATGTAGTGTAAAGGATATGTAGTTATTTTAAAATAAAACACAGTTGTCTTTTAAGAATCGCATATTTTTTGTCTCACTTGTTTAAGAACATCTGTAAAATCAAATAAAATAGATAGATTTTAAAACTTTTATTTAAACTTTATTTTCTTTTATTTAAGTATTAGTAGGTAATTCACCCTGATGTTCTATAAGGTCAAGGAGTCGCTTATGCATGTATTCATAAAGGGTCCCCAAACAGCGAAGGAAAACTTCTGTTCAAGCTGATTTTATGACTTCAATTAAATCATCTTTATTGTTGTATTGCATTCCCTCTTCGTAAACTTTTCGTGAAACCCTAACCGTTTTCCATTATGTTTAAGTCGGATGAATAAGGCGGACAAGGCAACATTTTTACAGTTTGTTCTTGAATCCACGCTTTGATTATTCTGGCAGTATGAATCGGGAGGGATTATTTTGCTGGGAAGTACACCACAGTCCATTAAAAATATTCTGAAAATTGCGGAAAATATATATAAAATATATATTGTTATAGCCGTTGGATCCATCTAAATTAAATTATTTTAAAATAATTAAGTATTTTATAACATACTACTGTGGGCAAAAAGTATTAAGACTATTTAATTTAAATTTCGCGCGGAAAACCATTCGTCGAAATATTTTTTTTCTATGTTGGTATGACTGTCAGTGACATCCGTGCTAAATTTCACATCAAAATAATCATTAGTGTTTAGTATACGCTTGTCTTTCTGAAGTACAAAAGTGCATTCGGCGATTTTTACAATGAGTGAAATTATTCAACAAAGAAGTTCCATTAAATTTTGTGTGCGGAATCAATTTTGTGGTGCCGAAACGTTCAGAATGTTGCAAAAGGCCTTCGGTGATAATTGTATGTCGCGAGCAAGTGTTTTTGATTGGTACAAATTGTTCAAAGAGGGTCGAGAACGTGTTGACGACGAACCACGTCTAGGACGGCCATCAATATCAACTGATGATCAACACGTTAATAAAATCAAGGAATTGGTGCTCGTGAATCGACGATTAACAGTCAGAAACCTTACTGGCATCGTTGAAATATCGGAAGGATCAGTGAAAACAATTTTGAAAGAACATTTGGGCCTAAGAAAAGTGAAAGCACGATTGGTTCCAAAATCACTCAATTTTTTGGAAAACAGCGTCGCCTTGACGTTTGTGAAACAATGCTTTCAGACTACCAGGATGTCATGAAACGATTATAACTGGCGATGAGTCTTGGATATATGCTTATGACCCAGAAACAGACGATCAATCGGCCGAATATCGTGTCAAAGGTGAGCCGAAGCCGAAAAAACCACGTCAAAGTGTGGTGCACTACGAATTCCTTCTAACCGGCCAAACTGTCAACAAGGAATACTATTTGAGTGTTATGCGAAGCTATTCGTAAAAAGAGGCCGGAATTCGACAACTCATGGTTTTTACACCACGATAATGCACCTTCTCATACTGCATTGATTTTACGTGATTTTTTCGCCAAAAATTCCACCCATATCGTTCCGCAACCACCATATTCGCCTGATTTAGCTCCGTGACTTCTGGCTGTTCAGCAAACTCAAACGACCGCTCCGGGGAAACCGTTTTGAGTCAATTGAAGACATTAAGCGTGAATCGCTACGCGCATTGGAGACTATTCCGGAAATTGACTTTAACAACTGTTTCGAGGATTGGAAAACACGTTGGCACAAGTGTATTGAGGCCGGGGGGGATTACTTTGAGGGGGATGAAATAGATTTGGGGAAATAAATAAATAATTTTAAAATTATGAACAGAGTCTTACTATTTTTTGCCCACAGTATTATGTAGTCTTGGACAGTAGTATATTGTTTACGAGAATATAATGAAGACTTATTAAAGAGGATGGAGTTTATCTTCGTAAATCAGACAAATGAACACACTCATTATAGGCGAGTAGAATTTATTAATTCGCCCATTTTAATCTCAAAAATAAAATTAAAACATATGATTTATTTGTTAGTAGTGCTAGTAAGTAGTGCTAAATTACTGCTGATAGTAAATAATGTATACAAATATAATTGAAGAAACACAAGTATAATGAGTACTTTGTAAGATAGTTGTGGACAAATGTTATTATTTACCTTGGACTATAATGAAATTTAATCGTTCATTTTTTCTAAAGCATTTCACAAACAATTTTTGTCATAATTTTGCAGTATTTCGATATTTTTGTTAAAAAAACTAATGTATTGAAATACATTCAGAGAATACATTATCAGAGAAAAACCTAAGGTGGTGCCTCTACTTAGTAGTTGGAAAAGACTACATCACGGCTTAATAAATACAAACCTAACTTGTTATATAACTAACTTCTCAACCTTAGTAAATAATATACTACTCCATCTTTAGAAGTGTGATACATGAATTATTATCAACTTGATTCAATTTTTAAACGTTCAATCAAAATCTTTAACCGTAAATGGAAATTCTTCGAACGAACTTGCCTATCCAACAGTTTGGTACTATCTAATATACAAAAGACAAGTAATTTATACCTACAAAACATAACATCACTCGGCAAAAGATTTATTATACGCGAGTATGGGCCATTACTACTCAAATTACAATTAATTTTAGGATATTTCAATATTTTATTAGACGTTAAAGTTTACTTACCATATTTGTAATTTAATTTTTTTCCCATCAAGCTCTATTGTTCGAATTTTAAAATCGATACCTAAAAAATATAAAAAAACTGTGTAAGTAAAATGTTTGTTTTTGCTAAAAAAAAACTAATTTTGTATACTCCAAAACATCAAAATTTATATGAAAACTCCATTTTCACTCCTCGTAAACTGAAATATTTTTGAAAATAATAGAGACATTTTATTATATGAAAATCGCATTTTTAGTTCGGAAAAATCTTAAACAATAAAATTACAGTTATTCATCCCGCAGGTAGCTTCAAAAATAGCTACAGTCGCATAATAATCGCATAATAATCTTAATTTTAATCCGATTTGACAAAACGAGTCCTTTGAAAACGGCTTAATAACAGAGAATATAAACAAACAAGAAGCAACGAATAATTTTTTTAATAAAAGGCTTTTTTTCGACTGTTTATTTGTTTTATGCAACCCTATTCCACAAACAAAGGAATAATGTTTGATAATTTATTAGCCTGATCGAGAAAAATTAACTGTGTTATATAGCTGAGAAACAAAGTAATTGATTGCTGATTACTGATTTCTGTTAATTGAATCATGTCTCTGTGTACACCCAGCCTTGGAAAGTGGGCGCTGATCTTCGGTAGTAACTAAATATTAACAAGGACCACATTCTAGTGGGAAACTCTAGTAAAGAATATAAGAAATACGGGTTGTCAAACCTCATATGGTACCGCAGCTGGGTTACTGCTCAATCTACTCTCTACGGAGGCTAACAAAAAGGGATTGTGAGAAATAAAATATTCATGTGGTATTAAAAATTCGATAGTGTCGATAGCATATTTTCCATTTATTCGATAGTATGCTATTGATTGATTTTAATTTCACTTTCGATTCTATCGATAGTTCAAATTTTCGACAGTTTCCAAGTCAATGGAAGGTAGCAGAGGTAATCATGATACGAAAACCAAACAAACCGTCAAATGGCAAAAATCGCATTGTCCGATTTTCTTTCTTTCAACATTTTCCAAAATATTCGAGAAATTACTGCTCAAACCAATAACGTGAGAAAGAAAACTAGATACCTACATGAAATTACAAACATAATGGGATAATGTGTCTGTAAATAAGAAAGTTTGTTAAGTATTTTCTTGAATGTAACTCAAATCCTTGCCAAAGTGTGTCTCCAAGGCCCGAAATATAAATTACAAAGAGACTATTACAAAAAGACTTGCAAAATCAGTGATTAAGTCATACATCGCATACTAACATTTATGAGTTAAATTGAAATACGAATACTCTGAAATGAAGAGATTATCAGCAGCAGAACCACCAGAAACCGCTCTGCGACCAACTATTTATGTTCTATATACAGTGCTGGGAAACAAAAATTGGGCAAACAAACATATTTTATTGCAAATTGGGAGTCTTTTTTGCTAAAATTACAAAACTTTTGAAAGCAATCGGCTTAGGCTTATTGTTTCATTTTAAATACATGTATGACGTAATTTTTTGAAAAAAAAACAAAATTACCTGCAATTTAGGGTAAAAACCCCGAAAAATGCCAAAATATTCAAAATACGTTGATTGGAGTAATGGTATAAATTAAACACCTATTTTTTTATTTATTTTTTTTTTGTTTTTTATTGATTTATAGAAGTTCTAGCTTTAATATTAATATTTTGTTGGACCGCCATTTATTTTTATTACGCCGACACAGCCCGCAACTGATGTGCAAAAAAATTGGTCAAGTAATTATTTCATTTTACGCCTACCATTCTTGGCCGTCATTAGGATGCAGATGTTTTATTGCCTCTAATTTGCCTATATATTGCCTCATATTTTGTAAGATTAAGTTATTCTGTAAGTGATCCTAGTCAAATAAAAAATAAAGTGCAATTTTAGTTTAAAAAATGGGAAAAGTTAGTGAGCAGTGTAAAAGCAATATGTTGATTTTAGTGCGGGAAAATTTAACCACGCGTAAAATAGCAGAAAGATTAAAGATTCCTAAAAGTACTGCCGCGTGGAATATTAAAAAAATGCGAGAGATGGGCAGTACACAAAGAAAGAAAGGCTCTGGAAGGCCCAGAAAGACAACGCCAGTGGAAGATCGCTTCATAATATTACAATAACGTCGGAACCGTTTTAAAACTTCTTCGGGCATAAGACGGGATGTTGCGCGAGCAACGGGAAAACAAATTTCAGCCAGCTTAGTGAGAAAAAGGCATGTTAAAGCTGGTTTGAGAGCACTTAAACCAGTCCAGAAGCCTAAGTTCACATTACTAATGAAAAAAAAAACGATTTCTATGGGCCCAGGAGCATGTTTCTTGGACTCCAGAGATTTGGAATAGTGTGATTTTCTCCGATGAATCAAAATTCAAGCTGCATGTTGAAGATAGAAGAATTCTCGTAAGAAGAAAACCGGGCGAGAGGCTTAGCAACGAATGTCTTTTAAGACTTCCACCGAAAGATGAAGGAGTTATGGTCTGGGGATGCTTTTCTGGAAATGAAACCGGTCGATTGTGCTTCGTTAGTTCCAGCATTACAGCCGCTGTTTATCTGCAGGTCCTACACAACGAGTTTGAGCCTTCTGTGTTAAAGCTTTCTGGCGAGACCTGCAAATTAATTTTTCAACAGAACAACGCTCCGTGCCATACCGCCAAAGTTGTGAGTTATTAATTTTGAATTGTAGATAGAAAAATTGCCTTTCAAATAAACATGAATAATTTGTTAAAAATTTGTTTTTTCTTCTTATATCTTCATTTCAAAGGTAAAAAAGTTCTTCGAAGAAAGAAGTATCGATGTGTTGAGCTGGCCCCCGTATAGTCCAGACATAAATTCCATTGAAAATATTTGGTCTATAACGAAGCTAGAAGTAGAAAAAAGCGTCCAGAATCGATTCAAGCTTTAAAAAGTTTGTTGATGACGATTTGGGAATCCATACCTCCTACGACTTTGAAAAATTTATCAAATTCAATAAATCGGAGGTGTATCGCTGTAATAAAAGTAAATAGCGGTCCAACAAAATATTAATATTAAAGCTAGAACTTCTATAAATCAATAAAAAACAAAAAAAAAATTAAAAAAATAAGTGTTTAATTTATACCATTACTTTAACTCCAATCAATGTATTTTGAATATTTTGGCATTTTTCGGGGTTTTTCCCCTAAATTGCAGGTAATTTTTTTTTCAAAAAATTAGGTCATACATGTATTTAAAATGAAACAATAAGCCAATTGCTTTCAAAAGTTTTGTAATTTTAGCAAAAAAGACTCCAATTTGCAATAAAATATGTTTGCCCAATTTTTTTTTTCCCAGCACTGTATGTACGTCAGACCTGCCAAATTTACATAATAAATACTACTATTGGCAATTTTTAGAACCAATTGATTGATTGATTTTGAATGTACGACCAAGTTCTTAGGCTTGAGTTCCCGGATGACGCCGGGCCCACCGTACACCCTTTTTTACACATAACAAAACCGAAGGATTGGATAGGTTAGTTAAGTGGGACAGAATCTGCCCGGTTACAGACACCTAGGTATAGCCGATAGTTAGTAACACAAAGACAACACAATTCTAATCTACTAGATGAAGGATAAAGGCTTAATAGGTTAATGGATAACGATGGTATTGGTCTTCAACAATTGCTTCTTTAAAACGGCAACCTAAGAAAAAATATTATTATTTCACATGCATCTGGAATTTTCCTGAAATTTAATTCTATTAATACTTTTCGGCTTCCTAACCAAAATTGGTTGACTCGACCCGTTACAGACACCTATGTAAAGTCGTTAGTAATAAAATGACAACACAATTCTAAACTACACAATCAGCAATTACAATGAAGCATTATTTCACAAGCATCTGTAAATTTCCTTAAATTTAATTCTAAATTCATATTTTCCGGCTTCCTAAATAATTGAAACATTTATTAATTTAATCATTCTGCAACTCCGCAACTTACAGTAGAATTTACTGAAACCAAAGTTATTTGAACTATATTCAAAATAACTCTAAAATTCATTAGTATTTAACCGTTGAATTGGGCGAACACGAAATAGCAAAAAAAAACGCAAAAAAATATGTGAGGCATTCCAAAGGCAATGGTTCTTGGGAAACTATCAATGTTAATCAATGCCAGATTAACTAGATTAACTACCGGATTGCATTCAAATATCCCTTAAAATATCCATCCATTAAAATATCCTAAATAAATTTAGAATTCGCACCAATGTCCAAGAAATTAAATTGGTTATTAAATTGAGATGCATAGATACTATTAATCCCAGAATCCTTTCCTAAATTAAGATTAAATTAATTTATTATTCCAATCCATTTTTAAAATATTATCACACCCGAATATTAGTCATTAATTGGCAATTTTTAGAACCAATGAAAACAAATTTTAAATTTTAATGTATATTTCGTATAGAAATCGCATGTTTGCGTCACATGCGATTTATATATGAATTTTTTTGTTTTTTCTAGGAGGTAGGCAGATATTAGTTTTACATTTAGGTAACATTACCTAAACTTCTTACTGCTAACCTCACCTCGATCATTCAATCGCACTTGTAAATAACAAGCAATTAATGTCAAATTTAAATTTATTTGCATTCTACCGAGCAAAATAGTGGATGAGAATTTTTGAGATTCTCAGCGATTCTTTTTGGTGATAAATAAAGCACAGGGTGGGCCATCTAACTTTTTTTTTGAACTAGCGGTTATTTTGAGTACGGTAAGGGTTATGTCATTTCTGATTTGACAGAAAGTTAATTTTATCCTTCCGCTGCACTAAAATGGTTGTGTATTTGCTTGAACAACGCTGGGAAATATTGAAACATTACTTCGAAAATCATGGTAATGTTGCAAAATGTGTGCGAAAATTGCGTGTGGTTTTCGGAAGAAACGAAGCGCCGGGAGCTCCATATGTGCGTTATTTTGTGAATAAAGTTAAAGAAACAGGGTTGCTAATTAATAAACCAACACGAACCAAGTAGCCAACCAAGCGTACACCCGAAAATCTTGATGCTGTACCCGAGAATGTGCGTGAGTCGCCGGAAACGTCAACTCGTCATCGTGCTCAAGAATTGAACATTTCACGCACAACATTGCGACGAATTCTGCATAAAGACCTTGATATGACACCGTATAAAGTTCAATTGGTTCAGGAATTGAAACAAAGAGACCACCCATTGCGTTTTCGGTTCGCTGAGTTGGTTTGCGATCGACTAGAAGATGCCGATTTTGGCCAAAAAATCATCTTTTCGGATGAGGCGCATTTCCATCTTGGCGGCTATGTAAACAAGAGCATTGTCGCATTTGAAGCACGGCGAACCCGCACGTAATCGTAGAGAAGCGGGTGCATCCTCAACAAGTGACTGTTTGGTGCGAATTTTGGTCCGGTGGCATCATTGGGCCATTTTTCTTTGAAAATGAGCAAGGAGCCGCCGTTACTGTCAATGGTGAGCGCTACCGCGCCATGATAAACGATTTTTTGTGCCTGGCACTTGAAGAGGAGGACATCACAAGACGGTGCCCGTGCCACCTGTCTTCGAAGATCAAATTATCAGCCAAAACGCTGATGTGATTTGGCCGCCTCGGAGCTGTGATTTGACGCCGTTGGACTATTATCTTTGGGGTGCCGTCAAAGATAAGTGTTACGCCGATAAACCAGCTCAAGAACAATATTCGCATTCCCATTGAAGACATAACGCCGCATACCATCGAAAATGTGCTCAAAAATTGAACCGACCGTATGGGGTACGTCAAGGCTAGCCAAGGCAGTCATATGAATGAAATAGTAGTCCATAATTAATCGGAAACATTGTTCTTTACAATGAAAAAATAAATTTGAACAAATATTGAGAACTTTTTGTTTTATTGCATTTAAAAAAAATATATTTGGCCCACCCTATACACTGCTCTTCAAAAAATTCCGGACACTTGAATGTTGCCAGACCCCATGTTGCAAACGTTGTCAGTAACTATTTGGATGAGGTGGGAATTGATCGAATTGTTTGGTCCGCTCACACCCCTGACCTTAATCCCATTAAGCACGTGTGAGATATGCAAGGGCATCATTTAAGGCAAAGGAAAGTCGTCCCAGAAATCTTAGATCATCTTCAATCAGCTATGCAGGAAGAATGGAAAATGATACCGCACGAGTACATTGCAAACCTAGTGCACAGTATGCTAAAACGAATGCTAAATGTAATCAGAGATCGTGGAGGAAATACTCGACATTAAAGTACCGACCGCTTAGTTGATTATTGATTTTTATTTAAATAAATAATTTTATTTAGATAAAGATATATCAGTATCAACTTTTCAGTAATTTTGATATTTCAATTGTTTTGATCCTGTGGTTACTTTTATTAAACAAAAACGAGTTCCGTTAGTGCCTTTTGTCGCATATTATATTATTTCGTACAACCATAAATCGAATAATGCGAATACAAGTAGTTATCGTAAACACAAATATTTACAAAAAATGTAGTGTCCGGAATTGTTTGACTAGCAGTGTAGACGTATTGATCTAGAAGGCTGGTGATAAGTGATATAAAAAAATGAAATAGTCCTTTTTTATTTTATAGAGAAACGAGACATATAACTTCGATAACGCATCGAAAACGAGATAGTAGGACATGTCGCCACAGATTTAAGTAAATTTTTCGGTAAATTATATTTAAAAAAAACTCTATAGTAAACTGATCGAAAAATCTGTACTCGATTTTGACACAGCCTTAGACTGTGTGCCGGTAAAAATAAAATTTTTAAATTTTTCGGTAAATTCAATTATTTTTCAAAAACTCTATGGCAAACTGATCGAAAAATCTGTCCTAAAACCGGTTGTTACCGTAGTAAACGATTTACCTTAAGTTCGGCACACAGTCTTAGTAGTGAATAATAATTAATCACTTCTAACAGTAAAAAATGTACACTCGGTCTCACATGCTCTTAAGAGCAGATGTTTTTTTATAAATCCAAAAAATTCTCTAATTCATTGGGGTTTTGAAATTCTCAGCGACCAGACCATGAGTCTTAACAGACATCGTGATACCATCGAGAATTTCACTTATGTTGCCATCAATTGCTTTACTTACAAGAAATTAGACACATACAGTCAAATTAAATTTAAAGATTCTTCAATACTTAACCAAAAATTTTTATAATTCGTATGGCTGAGAGTTTTTGCGATTATGTGTTTGAGGCTTAAGGTAGGGATCACACAGGGTATTTTTCGCATGTGTTTTAAATTTAAATTTTTTGTATTTTTTAATTTTATGTTATTTTTCGAGTGTATCTGTGTAGTAATAAAGATATGAAACAAATTTTTGTGCGATATATGTATTGTATAAACTTTTTTTTAACACTATTTGCCGAAGGCATTTGGACGAAAACATTCGTGCAGAGATAGCAGAAGTCTCACATATTCAATATGTGAAACAAAAAGCTAAACTGGATGTGTTTATCCATTTAGTCGTAGAGGTATAGTGGTTCGTTTAGTTTCCAATTTCATTCACGTTTTAAGAACTTGTCCCAAGTCGGTTTCAATAGTGGGGAGGTTGAAATGCTGAGCAATGGAGTGAATTTTGCTCCTACGCCAAATAATCAGCCTTCAGTCATTCGAGAATCACGCTGTAGATGCATAAACTGCCTAACTAAACAGACCAGCCAACCCAACTAAAATCAGTATGTGCATTATAAATAAAGAAAGGTATTGATAACTCTTCTTCTGCTTCAAACTCTTCATCTGCTGCTTCTATGCCCTTATTTCTCCTAATACTAACCTCAAAGTGATTGGTGCGATAAAGAAAAAATTACGTGACCATGACCTGATAGCGTGTAAAGCAGATAAAAGCAATACAATTACTGTGCTCACAAGAATCGATTACAGGTAACCCGCCTACAACACAGTATCTTACAATATGGTTTCGCTCTAACACGATTGAAACATTGGGGAAAACCTCCAATACGGTATCCTACAACACGATTTTACTATAAAACTACATATCTCTATATTATGTGCTATTATACTCAATTTATACATGCAAACATATTGACAAAATGCAATTTTATGGCAATTTTATGGGAATACCCATAAAATACAATTGAGTGAATAGGCAAATTTTATTTCTTTTCTATAAATTTAGGCAACAGTCCGCACTATTAAAAAAAAAAATTAGAAGTGCTGCTGTTGCAGGTTCTTTGTATCCGCAAAATATGCAGCTCGCCCCGTGCGCTGATTATTGAAAAAATGGAAACAGTACTTAGCATTTGGATTGAAGATAGCTGTCAAAAACTGATTCCATTGTATGGTAACATAAATAAACGAAAATCGCTTAAAATTTCTAACTACCTTAAAGAAAATGAAGAATCATCTGTGCACCCAGATTTTCTAGCAAATAAAGGCTGGTTCGAGAAGTTCACAAAGCATTTTTCACTTCATAACATAAAAATTCAAGAAGAAATTGCATCGGTAGATCATGAAGCTGCCAAGTCATATCCAGAAAAAATTAAAAAAAATTAGTGAAGATCAAGGATACACGGCACTTCAAGTTTTCAATGCTGATTAAACCGTGCTTTGGTGGAAAGAAATGCCCAACCGAACATTATTATCAAAAAATTAAAAAAATGCACTCGGATTCAAAGATCATTATACTTTACTTTTGTGTAGTAATACAATACTTCGGGGGAATGTTTAACAAAACCCATGCTAATTTATAGATCTTTGAATCCCCGTGCACTAAAAGGCGTAAATTAAAACACGTTACCGGTATATTGGGCAGCGAATTCAAAAGCTTGGGTAACTGCTGATTTATTTAGAAATTGGTTTCTAAATTGTTTTGTGCCAGAGGTGGAAAATTTTTTAAAGCAGAAATATTTAAACTTCAACCAGCTATTACTAATAGATAATAAGCCAGATCATCCACACAAGTTAAATCATCCAAATACTGTTTCCATCTTCTAGCACGACTTTATTGCTCCAGCATTGGATCAAAGTATTATTTATACCTTTAAGACTTATTACATCAAAAGATCATTACAATGGATTTTAGTCATAACTAAAATCTATTGACGTAACTGTAGCTTGGAAGCAATTTTCAATTAATCATTTTATCGAAATCATATCCTTGTCGCTAAAAGACCTGAACATTGCAACATTAAATATATGTTGGTCAAAGTTATGACCAGCATCAGATGAAGTAGAAAACGTGCAAGAAGCAGCAGAAAATGAAATTGGTTGCATATTAAAACTTGCTAAATCGATCGAAGGAGAAGGTTTTGTTGATATAGCTAGCTAATGAAGACGTTCAAGATTTACTAGTCTTCGAAGTCGAAGAAGCAGATTTGGTAGAAATAGCATCCCTAATCCATGTAAATCAAATCAATTGTAGCTCTGAAGAAGATAGTGGTGTTAATAATTGTATACCAAAAAATTACAAGGTTTAAACTTAGCCGAAAAGTTGGAATCCTTTTTGCTTAAATACTGACCCTCTTCCACAGAAAGAAGTCGAAAAATCAAATCAGAACTCCAAAAGTGCTGATCAAAATATATGAAATTACAACGGCCTTATAAGGACAGAAACAAAGCAATGTTACAGATTCTTGAAAGATTGCAGAAATTGTGCAAGATCTAAATGCAAAAAAAAACTCAGAAAATGAAGATGAGGTCGCTCAACCAATTAAACGTTTTAGTATATTTCAGAACCTAACCTCCCTTTTTATACTAGCGTCTAGTCTCTTATAACACCATAACACGCCATATTATAGGAACCTATCTACCGTGTTATAGGGGGGTTACCTGAAATAAAATTTCTGATTTTATTACAGAAAGCAAAGCAGTAGTGCTTGGCAGAGATCGAACTAGATCTTTTAAGACTTCGGTCAGTAAGTGTATCAAATCAACCAATACCAAAAGTTGTTTGATGGAACTGGTTGGAAGTACTCTGTCATGAATCGATCTGCTCCGTTTCTTTATGGTTTACCAAAAATCCAAAGGACGGCATTCCGATTAGACTAATAGTTGCGTATTGCAATGCTCCTACCTAGAAGCTATGTAAGGGTTTCATAAATTTTTTCAATGATCATACCAATTTTTTGTCGTCTTACTCAGTTAAGAACTCGGTACAATAGAATAACAAAATTCAAGAAGTCGACATTCCATTACATTCGAAACTAGTTTCGCTTGACGTTCCCGCCAGTCTTTTCAGTTCTATTCCAATTATAATTTTATCTCAAATAGTTTGTAATTAGTTATATAGGATGTTGTAGATAAGAGCTTACGTAGTGAACTAAAGTTGGTGTTTAAAACTTGTATTAAACAAAATTATTTCTGTTTTGATAATACATATTTCAAATTCGCTGATGGTCTATCCATGGGCTCCTCTCTGTCATCTTTGTTAGCTGAAATGTTCATGAATTTCTTCGAGCATAAGATTCTATCAAACGATAATCCTTATTTTCGTCATATAATCTTCTGGTATAGATATGTTGAAGACATGATATGCCTATGGAATGGAACTGATAGACTGTTAGACTTATTCCTTGCTTGGTTAAATTCTCAATATCCCACCATTGATTTTACGTTGGAAAAAGAGGAAAATAAATGTTTTAATTTTCTAGATATAACAAAAACCAGGAATAATTTTTCTTTAGACTTCAAAATTTATCGGAAATCCACGTATACAGACGCTATTATCCCTAGTTCTTCAAACCATCCCCATAATATTAAAATGTCAGCTTTTCATTCACTCATAGATAGACTAATAAACACCCCTTTGACAGATTTAAATTATAACAAAGAGCTTTATATAATTCTACAAATAGCAACGAATAACGAATATGGAACTAAGACTATATTAAAGTTATTGAATAAAAAGCTAAAGCGTAAAGCTCTAACGGGTATTTATCCACCGAATAGCCCAACGTGGGAAAATTGGCGTCGCTTAGAGTATATAGGAAAAACTAGCCAACGGATTAGCAACATCGTGTCCGATTATAACAATATTAGTTTTGCTTTTTATAATAATAACACTATAAAGAAAATGATTGTTAACAATAAACCTAGAGTTGATCCCCTTTCCAAGTCTGGTGTTTATAGGATTAATTGCAATGATTGTAGTTTCTCCTATATTGGACATACTGGGTGCAATTTTGGAGTTAGAGCTAAAGAACATTTATCTGGTTGCAATCAATCAACATTCCATAATCATTTAACTTTAGAAAATCATACAGCTAGCTTAAACAATTTAGACATATTACATATACAGCCCAAAAGCAGACGTTTAGATATTTTAGAATCTTCCGAAATTCGAAAATCCTTATTTCTTAACGAACAGAGAGAAATCCGTTTCTCACCACGGATCCCACACTCTTATAATAATATGACTAATACGTCAAGTAATTAAATGTACTTCAATATACCTTGAAATTTGTTACTCAGCCGATGACTAGTAGGTTACCTGCTATCCCTCCTTTTTTATTATTAATTTTTTCCGCGTAAGCAACAGGTTGTTGAAACGATCAATAGATTAATTTTTATAGCCTATTTTTTTCTCTCCTTCTTTTATTGATTTTTCAAATATCTCGGCAAATAAGCACTGTACGAAAAACAATATCCATTATCATAATTTAATCATTCCGGGGGGACATACAATAGTGCTAAAATTAGTACCCCTCAATATTGCTAAAATTAGTACTGTAACGAATCCCATGCTCATTTTAATCATGGTAATGAAATCCGTTGCAGACTCACCTTCGGTTGATCCACGCAGCTTTTTCAGCCTGCTAGCTTTCAGTGGCTGGGGGGGGATGTTTTGTGGACCGAAGGAAAGCTTGATTTTGCTGCAGTTGGTCTTTATTACTTTTAAGATTGCTTACTGTTTAGAGTAGAACATCGAGAACACACCCAGTGGAGATAAATGAAGCTTATTTAGACATTTAATTCAAATTAAGAAAAGATAAACAAAATTAATTTCATTGTATAAAATTTTTTAGATAAATAAATTTTATTCGAAATCAATCAATAAAGAAATTTATTTTCAAATTCAAGAAACATTATAGATAATGATTGTACGAAAACGTTGATATGACACAGCATACTCAAGCAATTGAAATTATTTGAATTTAACTCAGAAAAAAAACTTAAATCTAGAAAAACAAATCTGTAACTAAGTAATACAAAAAAAAATATGGCCATAAGACAAATTTATAAGGAACAATACTAATGAATATATTTTTCTTCCGAAATCAACGTTCCGAAACGTTGATATGACACAGCATACTCAAGCAATTGAAATTATTTGAATTTAACTCAGAAAAAAAACTTAAATCTAGAAAAACAAATCTGTAACTAAGTAATACAAAAAAAAATATGGCCATAAGACAAATTTATAAGGAACAATACTAATGAATATATTTTTCTTCCGAAATCAAATTCCATAAATAACCTTATTTAGGAAAAAAAATTGTTAATAACGGGTGTTTTTTTAGGAGGTTTGTTTTTCCGATAGATGTCGTTTTATTTTATGACAGTTGTTTTGACAGCTCAAAGTGGCATTTCTACTCAGTATTGTTTGGCAAATCATTATGAATAGGTTAACTCCAGAACAACGTTTTCAAATCGTGGAAATTTATTTTCAAAATCAGTGTTCAATTAAAAATGTTTATAGAGCACTTCGTGAATTTTATGGTGCACATAATCGTCCGTCAGAGACCACCATAAAGAACGTAATTACCAAATTTCGGTCTACATTCACTCTTTTGGATGCCAAGCCACCGACAAGAATGAGAAGAGTTCGTACAGAAGAAAATATTGCTGTCGTTGAGGCCAGTGTCGAAGAAAACGACAATTTATCGATTCGTCGTCGTGCTCAGCAAATTGGACTTTGTCCATCGACTTTATGGAAAATTTTACGTAAAGATTTGGGTTTGGTGCCATACAAAATTCAATTGGTGCAAGAATTAAAGCCACACGACCATCGTTTGCGCCGTGAATTCAGTGATTGGTCGTTAAATCAATTGAACGAAGATCCATTTTTTTACCGTAAAATTCTCTTCAGTGATGAGGCGCATTTTTGGTTAAATGGATACGTCAACAAACAAAATTGTCGCATTTGGAGCAAAGATAATCCACACGCCGTTCTAGAATTACCAATGCATCCTGATAAATGTACTGTTTGGTGCGGTCTATGGGCTGGTGGGATCATCGGTCCATATTTCTTTAAAAATGAGGAAGGACGACGCGTTACCGTGAATGGAAATCGATACAGAACCATGTTAAATGAGTTTTTGTTGTCAAATCTTGAAGATATGGATATGAATGAAATGTGGTTTCAACAAGATGGTGCCACTTGCCATACAGCACGTGAAACAATCGACTTATTGAAAGAAACTTTCAACGACAACATTATTTCGAGAAATGGTCCGGTGAATTGGCCTCCGCGTTCGTGCGATTTGACGCCACTCGATTACTTTTTGTGGGGATACGTGAAGTCATTGGTTTATGTGGATAAACCTCAATCGATTGACGCTTTGGAAACCAATATTCAACGTGTCATTGCTGACATACGCCCTCAAATGCTTGAAAAAGTGCTGGAAAATTGGACCTCCAGAATGACATTTGTGAAAAATAGTCGTGGTAGCCATATGCCAGAAATTGTGTTTAAATGTTAAATGCCAAAAAATTATCTACCAAATAAAAAAAAATTTTGGTCATTTCATAATTTTATATGTGTTTTATTCAAAAAAAAAATCGGCAACCTCTTAAAAAAACACCCTTTATATAACAAATAATTTGTTAAGATAAACCTGGTATTTACTAGTACATAACGAAGCGTTGCGGATCCGTTCAGCTAGTCCTGTTGTTTTCTGACCGTAGCAATTATTCCATTTATTTGAGAGTGTTATATCATGCCACTTTGTCATTATCTTGTTACTGTATCACGTACAGTAAATGGACTATCCTCAAGTCCTGCTCCATACACATTTACTATTATACACCTATAACTGTCCGTGATAATATAAACACTATCGGTGATATCACAGTAACTCTCGTATACAATGCGGTTTAATTATTTATTGTATATATTATTTCTTATGTTTACTGATAGTTTATTAGAATGTTTTTGGTTAATTTATTAATTAATGAAACTTTTATCATTTCTGAGATTAGCTTGCATAATTTTATTACTGATTTCACTAGTTTTCTATAATATATTGTATATGGGCAATATATTATTGTTTTAAAACATGTGATTTTCCACTTATTTGGCACACTCTAAATGTAAATGACTATTCGACATTTTATTGCCGTCTTTGAGCACCACATATTTTTTTATTCCAAAAAAAAAATTATTATTTATTTAGAATTTTAGAATTTTATACATATTTATTTATTTATAAGTATTTCTTGCACTTGGTATTTATCCAGTAATTTGTTTTATTCGTTATTTAATTATCACGTTATTACGATTCATCCGATGTGGCACCTTTCAATGTTTTCTCTTCACTCCCCGTTTTTCTTCATCATTTTTTTTTTTCGTTCGCATCGCATCCCAAAAACCCATCCAATCACGATCAGCTGTTAAGTCTATTACATTTTATTTTGTTTGTTCGATTATGCAATTTCTACAGTCGCTTAGATATATGCTAGTATTTTGCTAAGCTAAATTAAAATAATAACTTGCATTATGTCATATACTACGATTGATTGATAATAAAATGTATTAATTTAAATTTCTTGACAATCAAAGATAAAAAATTGGAATAGGTTTACGTTACAGGGCGGTGGTAACTTTGAAATCAAAATAGGAACCCCTTTTTTGATTGCAGATTCGTATTCTACGGCTTAAAGAACGTAGGATTTCTTTAAAACATTTTTTCGATTCAAGATAGATGGCGCTGTTAAATTAAATTTATATCAAATATTTTTCGATTTCTCTTACTGAAAACCTATGCATACGATTATGCAATACGTTTGAATTAAAATTAACTATTATCGTAACCCAGGAACATCCGATTAAATCGAAAACAAAAAGACATGTTTGTGCTAGGCTAGCGATTCCGGATTGTCCCAAACCAGTAATTGAAAAATTTTAAAACGTTATAGGTAGCATCCGTATCATGGTCTTTACACCAAGATCTTCATGGCGTTGATTTCCAAAATCGGGCAACTTTTTGTCAGTGGGCACGTGAACAAATACAGCAAAACTTCAATTGTTTTCGCTACGAATTATTCTCCGACGAGTCGTCTTTTACAAACCATGGAACGGTTAATCGACACAACATACATTACTGGAGTGTTGAAGATCACTGGCTTCGCCAAGTTGAACATCAGCGCCCTTGGACTGTCAACGTGTGGTGTGGAATAATTGGCAACAAACTCATCGGCTCCCACATTATTGAAGGCAACTTGAATGGTCAAATGTACCGAAACATTTTGGAAAATGAACTGCCAACATTATTTGAAAACTTGAGCTTAGAATTGCGACAAAACGTGTGGTTTCAACATGATGGTTGTCCAGCTCACTATTCGTCGGTAGCACGTGAAGTACTTGATCTTGATTTCAATGGTCGCTGGATCGGTAGAGCTGGTCTGGTAAATTGGCCTGCCAAATCACCAAATCTTACTTCGCCAGATTTGTTTTTGTGGGGCTATCTCAAAGACAAAGTTTACCAACAAACATCAACAACACGTGAGAATATAATTGAGTGAATCAGAAATGCTTTTGCCGAAATTCAAGCAGACACGCTTCTCAGGTGTGTACATTCATTTGGAATGCGGATCAATAAATGCATTGAAGTCGAAGACCATCATTTTAAGCACTTAATTTAATTAAAAGATAATAAGGCGAAGGAACCCATGTAAATCAAGCACCATGGTACGTGAGAGGCAAGGGGACGATCATTAATCAAGCACCTCGAAGTGAACAGAAAACTACTACGTCCACGTCGTTACGCTGAAAGTAGTTTATTCATCAGCCAATTTCATTTCTACAGGTAACAATTTCCCAGTAATTCAGTAAAATATTCAGATATTTTTAAAACAAAATACAAAAAAAATCATTTATTTGAAAGCAGATTTAACCGCATGTTCCTGGGTTACGATAATAGTAGTTTCTTGACCAGTCATTTTTCAGTAATTAAAAATTTAAGAAATACAATTTGTTTAAGACCAATTTCGAGTATTTACATTGAAAACGTGTTAATTTTAATTCAAGTATTGTAGAATGGCATGCATACTCGTAGGTTCTTAGTAGGAGAAATCGAAAAAAAATTAATATCGTTATTACAGTGCCGTCTATCATGAATCGTAAAAAATCTTTCAAAGAAATCCTTCGTACTTTAAGCCGTAGAATCCGAATGTCAATTTCAAAGTTCCTCCCACCCCACTTACAAGAAGGGGAGGAGGGGTAAATCACCCGGTATAACTATATTTTTATTTTTTCAAGTCAGTAGATACATCTGATGATGACCTAATAAATCGAAATAGATCGAGTGATTTTTAAACTTTTTGAATTTTTTTTAAATATTTAAAAAATTCATTTTTGCAAAACAAGTGAATAAAAAAATGTGTTTGTTAAGTATACAATAAACGGTTCAAAAAAGTAACCATTCTCAAGTACATGTGTGGCGTGTATATTATAACTAAATAATTAATTATTTTTATTTATAATATAAATAATATATAAATTTATAATTGATTATTTTTATCTATAATATGTGTAATTTTTTTATTTATCAACATACTACTGTGGGCAAAAAGTAGTAAGACTTTTTAATTTAAATTTCGCGCGGAAAACCATTCGTCGAAATATTTTTTTCTATGTTGGTATGACTGTCAGTGACATCTGTGCTAAATGACACATCAAAATAATCAAAATAAACATCAAAATAATGTTTAGTATATGCTTGTCTTTCTGAAGTACAAAAGTGCATTCGGCGATTTTTACAATGAGTGAAATTATTCAACAAAGAAGTTCCATTAAATTTTTGGTGCGGAATCAATCTTGTGGTGCCAAAACGTTCAGAATGTTGCAAAAGGCCTTCGGTGATAATTGTATGTCGCGAGCAATTATTTTTGATTGGTACAAATTGTTCAAAGAGGGTCGAGATCGTGTTGACGACGAACTACGTCTAGGACGGCCATCAACATCAACTGATGATCAACACGTTAATAAAATCAAGGAGTTGTTGCTCGAGAATCGACGATTAACAGTCAGAGACCTTACTGGCATCGTTGAAATATCGGAAGGATCAGTGAAAACCATCAGTGAAAGATCATTTGGGCCTAAGAAAAGTGAAAGCACGATTGGTTCCAAAATCACTCAATTTTTTGGAAAACAGCGTCGCGTTCACGTCTGTGAAACAATGCTTTCCGACTACCAGGATGTCATGAAACGTATTATAACTGGCGATGAGTCTTAGATATATGCTTACGACCCGGAAACAGAAGATCAATCGGACGAATATCGTGCCAAAGGTGAGCCGAAGCCAAAAAACCACGTCAAAGCAAGTCAAAAATCAAGGTGACGTTGACAGTTTTCTTCTATTATCGAGGTGTGGTGCACTTCGAATTCCGTCCGACCGACCGAACTGTCAACAAGGAATACTATTTGAGTGTTATGCGTCGTTTGAGCGAAGCTATTCGTAAAAAGAGGCCGGAATTATGGGTCGACAACTCATGGTTTTTGCACCATGATAATGCACCTTCTCATACTGCATTGGTTTTTCTGATGTTTTCGCCAAAAATTCCACCTATATCGTTCCGCAACCACCATATTCGCCTGATTTAGCTCCGTGTGACTTCTGGCTGTTCAACAAACTCAAACGACCGCTCCGGGGAAACCGTTTTGAGTCAATTGAAGACATTAAACGTGAATCGCTACGCGCATTGGAGGCTATTCCGGAAATTTGTTTCGAAAACTGTTTCGAGGATTGGAAAAAACGTTGGCACAAGTGTATTGAGGCCGAGGGGGATTACTTTGAGGGGGGCGAAATAGATTTGGAGAAATAAATAAAGAATTTTAAAATTATGAACAAAGCCTTACTATTTTTTGCCCACAGTATTATTATTGTGTAAATTATTTTCGATAAACTATATTGTATACGATGCGAAAACATTTCAAAAGTTTTTTTTGACAATTTTGCACACATACATAGACATTATCGATGACGCCTTATTTTGCACAGCAAGAAGCAGTGCTTCAAAAGAGCGCGAAGTGGAACGGCTCATTCCGCCGTTCCACACTTTGATTCTTTCGTCGTGGTCGTGATTCTTTCCTCGTTTCCTTCCCCTTCACCTACAAACTGTTATTAGTTTGTTGGTGAAGGGGAAGGAAACGAGGAAAGAATCATGACAATAGAATCAAAGTGTGGTACGGCGGATTAGCACATAAAAATAAAACTTCACACTATCACTATTACATTGCCACAAAACAAAATAAATAAAAAAATTATGTTTATTCAGCCAATCCACACTGTGCTTCTTTGACTGTGCGTACATACTTGCGGAAGAGCGTGCGGTACAAATTTTGCAGTATTCAGTAAGTCAGTCACTGTTGGTTTTTGCTCAAAATAATAGTCTATTTGGTACGTCATTTTGTTTGTCAAATTTTTCATTTCAATTTGAAATTTGCGCTTGGCTTTGGCTGTGTGGCGAAAAATAAAAAAAAACATTGCAAATCACACCAAGTTCAGCACACACTCACACAGTAGTGAAGAATTTTTCTAAAAACGGCCGCACGTTTATTTCGTAATTTGTAAGGAAATATTTATTTACATATTTATTTCATTAAATGTATAATTAATTTGAATTACAAATGATAATATTGAGATTTTTTTATTTTGATATTTTAGGTTCGCTTGGTGTTGTATGGTGACATTTTGAGTGGTATGTACATTAGTCTAGTTGATGGTTTAGGCACAGAATAGATATAACCAGAACCGCCATTGCGTAAACCAAGAGATTTTTTCCTACCTTATTTTTGTACAACTCTATGAAGGAACTCTATGTTTTGGATTAAATCTAAGAATTTGCAACAAATTGCCTAATTAATTCACCCGGGCTATTCAATTCTTATTAAATCGTTAACGGGTTTTAAACAGTTTCCGCGATTAAACAGGATAACGGTAAAAAGATTGTAAATTTATTACCGAAAAAACAATTAAATCGCATTGGTGGTGCTGATACGTCCTCCACGACGTACATTTCATATACATCACCAGCCATAACCACAATGAAACTAATCACAACCGCAAGTTATATGTATTCAACATGCATTCCTTCTACGTTTGGTTATTTATAAATGATTTTTGTTTACCTCTCTTCCTACAATTGACGTTTATTTCACTCTTGCCTTTTGGTTTTGTGTAATTAAATGTTTCATGCTATTCAAAGGGAAAGAGCGATATTTTCTATATTTTGTGTTCATTCCCTTAGATCAGTAAATTTAAAAAAATATATTTCCTTCCCAAGAATGTATTGCCGTTAGCAATCATTCCTACGTAAGCCTCTTTCATTTTTTTTTGTTTATATGAGCCCATTCATTTTTTAACTGTTTTAACTCGTAGAATGAAAGAAGAGCGTAACCATATTAATTGTAGACAAGTCAGACGATATTTGCAAAAGAAAAACAAAACTAACATTGTCGAGGAAACAAAAGCTGCGTTTTTCTGAAAAACAATCGAGTTGAGTTCACCATAATTTTTTTCAAATTTCTCCAAATTAAAATTAAAAATTTAATTTTTTTTAAATTAAATAATTTCGGTTTAATAGTAATCTACGAGGGTAGAGTGAGAAGTCTGGTAAACATGAAAAAAGGAATATTTTCGGCCAAAAAAAATTTATTTTTCAACGTAGTCGCCTTTTAGCTCGATACACTTAGTCCAACGTTTTTCCAATTTTTCAAACTCTTCCGAATAATACAATTTTTCAACCCTTCAAAATAGACGTTTGTTGCATCGATGATCTCTTTCCGCCGAGCCATTTCTTTAAGTTCGAGTACAGGAAATAGCCGCAGCGGGCTAAGTTTAGAGAATGTGGGGGATGTGGAAGCAATTCGAAGCGTAATTCATGGATTTTGGCCATGGCAACTACACACGTGTGCACCCGTTGTCTTGATGGAAGATAACTAATTCTTCGCCAAATGCGGTCGTTTTTCTTTCAAAACGTCGTTGAAACGTTCCAATAAGTTGCAGAAATATTCGCCGTTGACTGTTCTCCCCTTTTGAAGGTAATCGATGTGGATTATACCGCGTGCATCCCAAAAAACTGTTGTCATGATCTTATTGGCCAATAAAACCGCCTTAGCCTTCTTCGGCGCAGATTCACCAGTAGAAATCCACTGTTTAGACTGTTCGTTGGTCTCCAGTGTATAGTGATGGATCCATGTTTTTTCATCCACAGTTATGAAACGACGCAAAAACTCCTTTTTATTTCGCTTGAATATCACCAAACCTGCCTCTGAAATTGAAACACGGGTGCGTTTTTGGTCGATTGTAAGCAAACGCGCCACCCAACGCCCGGATAGCTTTTTCATATTCAAATGTTCGCGTAATATATTGCGCACACGTTCATCTGAGATGCCTACTATCTCAGTTATCTCGCGCACTTTCACTCCGCGGTCTTGAAACACCGTATCATGGATTTTGCCAACCATTTTTGGTGTGGTGATTTTTCATTTGGGCGTTTTTATTTGTGAACTGTGCTTACACCGTATATACTGGGTTCTTCAAATTTTACTCCGAAATGAATGTAAAAAAAAATATTTTATTTTATTTTTATGATATACAATTTTCTTTTAAGATGTGGAATGATCCACGATCAATATTTTATTACTGGTTTTCATTGCTAAGTACCCTCTTGACCACCACAAAAAATAATTGGTTCTTAATGACAAAATAGAAAAACAACAGTTAATTTTTACGTTTCTTCTTCTTTCGTCTTTTCTTTTTTCAACAGTTAAATAGATCAAATCAAGTTAAGATTGCATTTTCTAATAGCAGTTCAAATTCATTAAAAGCAAAATTTATTTGATTTGTAAAAGCTTGAATTAGATTTGAAAAATTACCTAAATTTAAAATATAAAAAGTTGAATTTTCCTTGTAGATCCTTTAATTCGTTTTGGTAAAAGTTGATTTATAAAATTTTGAATATTATAGCGCGGGCCATCTATTGGTTTTTTTTTAAATCACAGGCTATGGCAACACTTTTTTGGATGATTTGCTTGAAATTTTAACAGCTCATCAGTCTGATATTCTGTAGTCCCCGAGCTCCGACAGTGCTCACGACCGGGTATATTCCAGCTGTGTTCCATAGTGTAGAACAGAATCCATCGAACTCAACTCGACGCCGATGGCAGCAACTGGCCATTAGTCACACAAGCCTGAGGAGGATACTGCACAAGGAGTCCGTCAAAAGGAGTGAAACCAAATCCTGAAAAATTAGAAGTAATCAAGAAGATCCCAGTTCCTAAATCCAAAAACAAATAAAATCTTTTATTGGCTTGCTAGGCTACTATCGTAAATTTATTAAAAATTTCTCTAATCTAATAAAACCACTAACTCAATGCCTCAGGAAAGATAAAACAAATAAACAGAACTCAAAACTAATAAACTCCTTTCAAACATTAGAAATTTTAAACCAATCCAAAGATTTAAACGTGGACTGATAAACGGACTAGGTAGTTTTATAAAAGATATAACGGGAAATATGGATCACACTAATTACATAGAAATTAGTAATAGTTTAACCAATTTACAAAATAACCAAAATAAACCTAATGACCAGTTAAATTCACAAATTAACATTAACTCTGAAATGATAGAACGATTTGATTATATTCAAAATTATATTAGAGAAAATAACAAAAATATTCAATCAGAATTAGATATCATCAGAAATAACACTTTTGTATTATTGGCAATGATGCAATTTATACAACATATTGATAAAATCATTTATAATATTGACTTATTACACAGAGAGAAATACAATTTCTAGAATTAAAAAAACGAATATCTTATTTCAAGATTTAACCAAAATTCATATAAAAGATAGTTTTTGCTTCATACAAAACGAAAAATTATTAATTCAAATGAAATTTTCTTAAAATACACATTTAATACATATTTAAGAGACATAGCAGAAGTTATGAGCAAAATTGGGTATTATTTCAAATCATATATTAAACAATGGTGAAATCAATCATATGACCACCTTTTTAAACAAAATGTATCTATGTTATCGGAAGAAAATGTTTATAATCTTCTGAGACATCAAGCATAGTATAACCGAACTATAAAAAATTTTTCCCGTACAAATTTCAAATTTCCATCCCGAAACATTACAACATTATAAATTCCAAAGTATTCCTAATAATTCCACAAACCTATACCATACCATACCGATACCATATCCTAACATAATCCTTAATGATCATATATTTAAATTTTTCACGACCCAATGCAATACAATAGAAGATACTACATATTGTGAGAAGCAACATATTGGAAAAAGTCGAGAAGCCTGTATACCACAGATTCTGAACAACCTAAAAGCTAACTGCACATTATCGGAACAACCAATAGAATTTGCCATAGAACAAATATTATCGAAATATTTGTTGATCATGTCTAAACAACCAATATTAATAAAATTAAATTGTAATCAAAAAGCGTTCAGAGAATTAAACCTATAAAATTTACTAATTGCACTATAATAATTAAGAACGAAGAGTATACAAATGAGGTCACATTATTATCTAAAGATACAATTATCATACAGCCATGCAACGACATTATAGCAGAAGCTACATATATATGAACCAGTCAATTTATCGTCACTTCATAATTGGACAATAGATAACATCAAGAGAATAGAAACTCTACAGTATGAAAATATAAATCAAATCAATAATGGCAGAATGTTCACAGGATCTTTAACTTTAATAACTATTATTTTAGTAATATATTTCACAGTTAAATTCATCAAGTGGAGAAGAGCAAATCAATCTCTTGTCCAATTCGAAGATCACCCAAATCAAGTAAATGCCGACCAAAAATCAAGATTTTGGCCGTTTCTTAGAGGGGAGGAGTTATGTTCTTAGAGAAGAGGAGTTACGTCCAACGTCCTCCACTTCATAATATGGATGGACATATAGACCATCTCCACGGTCTCCACTTCGTAATACATCACATAGGCCTCATATGCAGTAACAATTTAATTAATAATTCTTGCATATTGCATATGCTTATCGCTTTATACATAATTATATAATACATACTTTGTAATTATATTTATTTGTCTTCAATAACTCTATGTAGAATATGATCATCGAGGAATAAATTTATACATATATTCTTCTATGATATGATACATACTTTGTAATTGTAAAGGGTGTTTTTTTAAGAGGTTGCCGATTTTTTTTTTGAATAAAACACATATAAAATTGTGAAATGACCAAAATTTTTTTTTATTTGGTAGATAATTTTTTGGCATTTAACATTTAAACACAATTTCTGGCATATGGCTACCACGACTATTTTTCACAAATGTCATTCTGGAGGTCCAATTTTCCAGCACTTTTTCAAGCATTTGAGGGCGTATGTCAGCAATGACACGTTGAATATTGGTTTCCAAAGCGTCAATCGATTGAGGTTTATCCACATAAACCAATGACTTCACGTATCCCCACAAAAAGTAATCGAGTGGCGTCAAATCGCACGAACGCGGAGGCCAATTCACCGGACCATTTCTCGAAATAATGTTGTCGTTGAAAGTTTCTTTCAATAAGTCGATTGTTTCACGTGCTGTATGGCAAGTGGCACCATCTTGTTGAAACCACATTTCATTCATATCCATATCTTCAAGATTTGACAACAAAAACTCATTTAACATGGTTCTGTATCGATTTCCATTCACGGTAACGCGTCGTCCTTCCTCATTTTTAAAGAAATATGGACCGATGATCCCACCAGCCCATAGACCGCACCAAACAGTACATTTATCAGGATGCATTGGTAATTCTAGAACGGCGTGTGGATTATCTTTGCTCCAAATGCGACAATTTTGTTTGTTGACGTATCCATTTAACCAAAAATGCGCCTCATCACTGAAGAGAATTTTACGGTAAAAAAATGGATCTTCGTTCAATTGATTTAACGACCAATCACTGAATTCACGGCGCAAACGATGGTCGTGTGGCTTTAATTCTTGCACCAATTGAATTTTGTATGGCACCAAACCCAAATCTTTACGTAAAATTTTCCATAAAGTCGATGGACAAAGTCCAATTTGCTGAACACGACGACGAATCGATAAATTGTCGTTTTCTTCGACACTGGCCTCAACGACAGCAATATTTTCTTCTGTACGAACTCTTCTCATTCTTGTCGGTGGCTTGGCATCCAAAAGAGTGAATGTAGACCGAAATTTGGTAATTACGTTCTTTATGGTGGTCTCTGACGGACGATTATGTGCACCATAAAATTCACGAAGTGCTCTATAAACATTTTTAATTGAACACTGATTTTGAAAATAAATTTCCACGATTTGAAAACGTTGTTCTGGAGTTAACCTATTCATAATGATTTGCCAAACAATACTGAGTAGAAATGCCACTTTGAGCTGTCAAAACAACTGTCATAAAATAAAACGACATCTATCGGAAAAACAAACCTCCTAAAAAAACACCCGTTATTATAGTTGTCTTAAACAACTATAGATTAGAACTTTGTAATCCGAATTGTTTAGGTTATAGTTGTCTTCAACATATTCCCAAAAGACAAAATCCCGCGGAATACAAAATCCTGAGGACATAAAATCCCGGTGATACAAAATCCCGAGGGTACAAAATCCCGAAGTTACATAATCTCGCGAGACAAAATCCCGAAAGTGCAAAAGCCCGAGAGACATAATCCCGAAAGGACAAAATTCCGCAATCCCGAGAATATAACGATCAAAATTGAATTCCGCGCGGAATTTAATTTTATTGGAGAGTTTCTTGAGATTAACAGAAATCAAAAGGTTTTCTAAGAAGGTTTGTTTCATTAGTTAATGATGATTATATAAAATGTACCGGCTAAATGTAAATAAATATATTTTTCTTAAAGTTCAGAATTCAAATCATTACTTAACTATAATTATGTTATTATTAGTTATATTGATTCTATTTTGTTTTATTTTTTAATCAAATTAATATGCCAATAATTTTGTATAATTATGTTATGTATTTATTTTTAATTTTAACATTTTAAATCATAGTTTTGCAAAAATCATAATTAAACTTAGATTTTTAATATTATTTTTTACTGTTTTATTGTGTTGTGCCGTTATTGAGCGAATGCATACCAATGTTGGAACAATACGTTGATGTAACTACGTTCTTAAAATCTGCAATAACAGCCATAACATATAGATATCTAACAAATAGATTTTGAAATTTTCAAAGGTTTTCGGGATTTTGTTTCCGAGAGGTTTTGAACCTCATTTTGAATTCTCGGAATTATTTATTTTCGGGACTTTGCATCATCGGGATTTTGTACCCTCTGGAATTTATTACTTTGGGGTTTTTCTAGAACTTCGGGATTTTGTACCTTCGGGATTATTACTATCAGAATTTTGTCCCTCTCCCATAATTTATATTCTTTATATGTATTTTATAATCACTTGTTTCAACAACTAAAAGTAAAGTTAGTTGATACGTAGTTGTGATTGCACTTAATGTTGGAACAAATTAATTTTATGATATTCTTATAATGTAAATAGTTATTTTATTTAAAATAACGCACGACGACCACAGAATATAATTTGCGCAAAATTTGTAAACCGAATGATCAGTTATTTTGGAGATGCCAATTGGCCTCCGCGGAGCTACGATTTGTGGCCGTTGAGGATGGATGTTATGCGGATAATCCAGAGACAATTCCAGCTTTATAACATAACATTGCGACAATTATTCGCGAAAAAGGCGCCGAAATCATCGACAAAGTTCTTAAAAACGGGACTCACAGGATGGCTTATGAAATTGTTTTTCATTATTAAATCGGAGACGTCTACCTACACAATAAAAAAAATGTTTCCACAAAATAAATAAGTATACTCATTTTATAGCGTTTTTAAAAACAAACTTTTAAACGACCCACTCCATATTTGTCTAAAATTGAGTGCTCTGCAACATCGTTAATGGAGTGGAAACCCTATATTAACAATTGTTACCAATGGAAACCAACTGGGAACGGTTATTAGGTAGGAATAAATTAAATTAACAGCAGAACTTAGCACATTAAATTGTGAGAAAAGCTTAGGTAGGAGTATGCTATGAAAGCTTTACTAAAATAGTGGAATAAAACAGTGACTTCACCCTAGGCACCCCAATTTTCCTCCGAGCTGGTTCAGTAATCGCCTTAATCGCAGATGAAGCATTGTGAAGTACTGCTGCAACCACTCTGGAACGGGTGGAGAATAGAACTCTCTTCGAAGTAGGGCATGATTGTTCCTTAATTTAACCCTTATAAACCTTAGACAAGGCGGACATCGTACTGATCTGTCCAAGACCCCAAGTTCAGGAGTATTACATTTTTATCGGTCTAGGGGTAACACGAGCTTATTTCCAAAAAGAGAAACGAAGTGATAGTCAACATGCAGTTTATAATGTGAAGCATGCGTCGGGAGTACAGTAAAGCCTAGATAGCTTAAAAAATTAAAAAGAAGTGACACTGTTTATTATTATTTTTACTTAGTACATAAATTTACAGTATTTTTCAAAATAATATTTTTTTACTATTCAAGCTTATCGTTTTTTTTTCGTTCCGCCCACCGAGTGTGATACACTTCAGAAGAGTTTCTCATAAATTCATAATTTTATATCTATCATCTTTGTAACTATTTTTTGTTTGTATGAAGTACATAGTTATTTCATTTGAGGAATATTATAAATAAAATTATATTCAACACATTATCGACTATTTGAGCAACTATGGAGATCGATAATTTTGATAATTGAGACGGATCTCATTCACGCCGAGCTGATACATTAAAAGGGTTATTAGGCCGCTAAGTAGGTCATTGATATTTGACAAAATTGCGGAAACTAAACAACAAACTTACAATTAAACTTAATACAATATCCACCTATTTTTCGAATTAAATAACCTCCATTTTTTTGTTTCAAATAATATTACAACAAAGTTCAATTCATGTTATAATTATAACTTAATTGATTTTAAACCGGTTATTGCAGATGGTATAAGACTATCGAAAGTGTGTTCTAATCGACTGCTCCAATCAAACTGTTAATCATCAACCATTATTATACCATCGGAAGAAAATCCTTTACAGTACATCTAATAAACCAAAAAAGTATTAGTCATCTGCACTAAAAATAACATTTACATACATTCTAATATAATTTTTTTTTTATTAATACTCGTTGTTATTTACCTAACTAGCTTTTTGCATTCTAAAAAGAAGCTGAAAACTATTGTCAGAATTTTTTAATACAAAAATTTTAGATGTACTTAGCTAACATCGAAATTGAATCGTAAACATCAAGCACAATTTTATAAAAACATGAAACGTCATCTCAACGAGAATAAATACAAAAGTATTTTTAAATTCGGACTCACCTATTGTCGATATGAACGTTGTATTGAATGCATCCTCCGAAAATCTAAATAGAATACATGTTTTGCCAACACCTGAGTCACCGATTAGTAGTAATTTAAATAGATAATCATATGTTTTAGCCATTTTAAATGTATATTAATTCAATTCAGTGTCTCAACCAACGAAACCACTACAATTTATTTTTTGTTGTTGCTATTTATGCAATGTATAATGTATATATGAATAAATATGACACCAAACACAATATCTTAATGAAATTAAGTAATTTTCCGCAATATATTTACAAGACAAATATTAAAAAATGAAATAAATACATAAAAAAATAAATTAAAAAAGTTTAAAAAACAAAACGTAACTCGTAATTATATTTATTGCTTAATCGTTTTGCAAGTATAGCAAATTACAGTGTGAAGTTAGAAGCGAACATTAAAATAATTGTCATAATTGTCAGTACCGAAAACAAAACAAAAAAAAATTGGTTGCGTACAATGTGACGGTATACGCAGTGCTGCAAAAGTCATCGTTCCATCCAATAACACACGGACTCATGATACCGGTCTTAAACTTCGTTTCTTTCTCCTTATCGATAAAACCGATTTTTTCACTGATTCATTTTTCAACCAAAACTTTTTTGGTTTCTCTAGTCTCACTACATTATTGAATGTTTTCGTAAATTTACTCTTCAGAAAGAATGGAAGGAATATAATATTGATCACGTGATCTAAGAACATTCCGAACGAAATGTAATAAAAGAACATAAATGTAATAAACAGAATACGATTTTACAGCATCGATGTTTTTATTTTAGCAGCATTTAGTTTTGTTATTTCATTAAAAAAAAGAAAAATTAAATTATTTGCACACGCCCTATAAGCTTGACATTTCAGATTCGTTTCATTCTGTGTTTCGATGTAGTATAAAAAAAATGCGTCCGGAAAACTTAGAAATAGATTACATATATAGAATAAATGTAATGAGCTGTCTGTCCAGTGAGTCAAATTTGGAGGGTAAAAGAGAAAGCATATAAATTAACAGGGCCGTATTTAGCATTTTTTTCGACCGAATGCGTTGAAGTTAGGAAGTTAAAATTAAAAAATCTATGTAAATTGAATTATATATGTATTCATTAGTACAGCAAATTAATTGTTTTTCCAAAAACAAACCATGTTCTTCATATAAAAACTAATAATTATGCTATTGAAAAATAAAAATAAATTATGAAAAGCAAAGCACATAGCAAATGAAATAAACGACGTTTTATCAAACTAAAATAAGAAAAATGCGGCACTGGTAATAACATATGTTTACAAAACCCACGCCAACAATCAAAATTGTTTTCTTATTTTTTCTGATTTATAACTTAAATTAAGGATAATTTTACCACAAATCACTTGCTGCTTAACATAAATTACATTTTATTTTATATAAACAATTACTGATGGTACGAAATTCCTTTCTGTAATTTTTTAGGCGTATTTTTGCAGTTCTTCACACGACACTTCATTTTATTAAAAGTTTCTAATTTTTATTACCAAATGATGCAGTACACACTATCCACTAACTATTTTATAATATTTTAATTAATATTTTCAAGATTTTTTAAGAGCACAAAATTTAACGCGTCACTTTAAACAAAAACAAAAACTGGTTTGACGGGTTTTTATTTTGAGATAGAATGATGAAAATTACGTTTTATGACAGTTTTGAAACGTTCGGAATATACAGAATGAATAAACGAAAACACTCATTGTTGATGTCGTTTTGCGTGTTACGACCATAGAATTATATACTATAGAATGAATGTAATGATCTTTCCCATATAAGATTTGCTGTTTCATGTGTCACAAGCCAGAGCAGGATGGTTATATAAAGCATATGGCGGTCTCATATCTCAAAATAAAAACCAGTCAAGCAAGTTTTGGTTTTTGTTTAAAATTACGCGTTTATTTTTGTGCTCTTAAAAAATCTTGAAAATATTAATTAAAATAATCAAAAAAATAATTAAAATATTATAAAATAGTTAGTGGATAGTGGGTAGTGCATCATTTGATAATAAAAATTAGAATCTCTTGATAAAATGAAGTGTTTTGTGAAAAACTACAAAAATACGCCTAACAAATTTCAGGAAGGAATTTCGTGCCATCAGTAAGTGTTTATATAAAATAAAATGTAAATTATGTTAAGAAAAAAGTGATTTGTGGTAAAATTATCCTTAATTTAAGTTATAAATAAGAAAAAATAAAAAAACAAGTTTGTTCGTTGGCGTTGGTTTTTATCCTTTTGTAAACAAATGTTTTTACCAGTGCCACATTTTTCGTATTTCTATGGTTCGAAAAGATGGTGTTGATTGTTTCATGTGCTATGTGATTTTCTTTTCATAATTTATTTTTATTTTGTAATATGTACTGTAAATACAATTTTTTACAGAAATTATAATGTAAACATTTGTTTTTAGTTTATCAAAATATGGAGAATTGAGAAAGTAATGGTTGAAGCCTCATCAGATGATATTTAAATTGGCCTAATATGTATGACAAAGATTTTTTTGGATACCAAATTATACTAAGTGAATTTTCAATTAATGTTATTGAATACATAGGGGGATTTGAAGATGATATTTCAAATGGCCAAGAAATTTCTAAAGTAGATAAATCTAATAGGTATGACGAAATTTTTTTTGGATACCCAATTATACTAAGTGAATTTTTAATTAATGGAGGCATTTATAGTCCGATATTTATTTAGACAATTGAATTGTGAGGACTGTTGCAAATTAATACAACAATGTAATTCTTATAAATCGCTAATCAATTTACAAAATAGGGGTGGTATTTTAACTCCTTCGCCGTCAGTATAAAAATTTGTAAATATTCCGAAGCAGTATTAAAACGGGAATTGGCTGTTGCGGAGTACAAAAACATAACGCAACTACAATTTAGTTCTAAATTGTTCAAACAAATAATATAAAGGGTGATTTTTTTGTGGTTAGGATTTTCATGCATTAGTATTTGACAGATCACGCGGGATTTCAGACAAGGTGTCAAAGAGAAAGATGCTCAGTATGCTTTGACATTTCATAATGAATAGACTTACTAACGAGCAACGCTTGCAAATAATTGAATTATATTACAAAAATCAGTGTTCGGTTCGAAAAGTGTTTCGCGATTTACGTCCGATTTATGGTCTACATAATCGACCAAGTGAGCAAACAATTAATGCGATTGTGACCAAGTTTCGCACTCAGTTTACTTTATTGGACATTAAACCAACCACACGAATGCGTACAGTGCGTACAGAAGAGAATATTGCGTCTGTTTCTGAGAGTGTTGCTGAAGACCGTGAAATGTCGATTCGTCGCCGTTCGCAGCAATTGGGTTTGTGTTATTCGACGACATGGAAGATTTTACGCAAAGATCTTGGTGTAAAACCGTATAAAATACAGCTCCTGCAAGAACTGAAGCCGAACGATCTGCCACAACGTCGAATTTTCAGTGAATGGGCCCTAGAAAAGTTGGCAGAAAATCCGCTTTTTTATCGACAAATTTTGTTCAGCGATGAGGCTCATTTCTGGTTGAATGGCTACGTAAATAAGCAAAATTGCCGCATTTGGAGTGAAGAGCAACCAGAAGCCGTTCAAGAACTGCCCATGCATCCCGAAAAATGCACTGTTTGGTGTGGTTTGTACGCTGGTGGAATCATTGGACCGTATTTTTTCAAAGATGCTGTTGGACGCAACGTTACGGTGAATGGCGATCGCTATCGTTCGATGCTAACAAACTTTTTGTTGCCAAAAATGGAAGAACTGAACTTAGTTGACATGTGGTTTCAACAAGATGGCGCTACATGCCACACAGCTCGCGATTCTATGGCCATTTTGAGGGAAAACTTCGGAGAACAATTCATCTCAAGAAATGGCCCGGTAAGTTGGGCACCAAGATCATGCGATTTGACGCCTTTAGACTATTTTTTGTGGGGCTACGTCAAGTCTAAAGTCTACAGAAATAAGCCAGCAACTATTCCAGTTTTGGAAGACAACATTTCCGAAGAAATTCGGGCTATTCCGGCCGAAATGCTCGAAAAAGTTGCCCAAAATTGGACTTTCCGAATGGACCACCTAAGACGCAGCCGCGGTCAACATTTAAATGAAATTATCTTCAAAAAGTAAATGTCATGGACCAATCTAACGTTTCAAATAAAGAACCGATGAGATTTTGCAAATTTTATGCGTTTTTTTTTAAAAAAAAGTTCTCAAGCTCTTAAAAAATCACCCGTTAGTTATAACGTTCTTCACAACCTAATAAGTGTTAAATATTTTCACTGATGAAGATCAGTATAGTCATTCTCAAGAACACGTTAATTTGTTAGAGCGTTCTATCATAGAAAAATATTATAACATCCGGTTGAATTATTTTTGTAACCAAAGATCATATAAATTAACAAAAAGAAAGAAGTTTGTTTCTTTATTACATTTTAAAGGAATGTGAAATAAATAAGCGTAGTGGTTTTATAATTACTAATTTTTATATACATAATATTATATTTAAATAAAAATAATTGATGTACTTTTAATAAAGAAATAAAAATTTATTTAAATTTAAATAATTTTTTAATTTTAACTTTCTAACTTCATTCCATTCGGTCGAAAAAAATTCTAAATACGACCCTGTTAATTTATATGCTTTCTCTTTTACCCGCCGAATTTGACTTACTTGACAGCCCATTACATTCATTCTATATAATCTATTTCTATGGCTACGACCATAGAATAGATTATATAGAATGAATGTAAGCAACTGTCAAGCGTCACAAATACGGAGAGAAAAAGAGAAAGCGTATAAATCAACAGGGCCATATTTAGTTAAAACTAAAAAATCTATGTAAATTGAATTATATTTTTATTCATCCAGTACAACAAATTAATTGTTTTTTGCTGAAATACAATATATTTTAAACTTAAACCTTTGTATATCCAAATAGTTATTGGTCTTATTTAACTTAATATTATTTTCATTGCCGTCAAATTTAGTCGTGGACTCGTTTACCAACAAGGGAATAAATCGTTTCTTAAAAATATTTACCGATTCTCTTAAGTCTGCGGCATAAAATAATTATTTTCAAAATGTAACGAGGAAATAATTGAATTTTGACTCATTTTTAAATTTTACATCTTCTGGAGGTCGGCGATTGAACGTCGTAAAGGAAAGACGTGATTTTTGTCTCTCCTTTAAATAAATAAATAAATAGTTTAAATATGTGCTAATAATTGATTAATTATAATATTAATCATAATATTATTTATTAATATATGTCTTGTGAAATAAATAAATAATAATATTAATAATAATTTGTGTGTAAAGAAGTAATAAGTAAAGTGAAAAGTTATACGTATTGTGTTAATATATTAATTTGTGTGCGGTGCGCTTGCAGTGGTGTAGGATATGTATATAACAATTTCGTTTATATGTATTTCGACACCGTTGTTTGAATGCATCGTACGCATTGTATGTTAATATTCAATTTGTAGGACTTTTTAGATTACAAAGGATGCTTAAGATAAGTGTTATTTTTATTACTTTATTTTACATTATACATTATATTTTATTACATAATAATCAATGAATCGTATGGATGAGTTATTTGTGTTGTTGTGGTATGAAACAGTTTGTGACGACAGTTGCTAGCATTCATTCTATGTAATCTGTTTCTATGAAAAATACTGTCGTGGTCTCTAATTTTTATA
The DNA here is from genome assembly GCA_963691935.1 of Nephrotoma guestfalica. Lineage (NCBI taxonomy): Eukaryota > Metazoa > Arthropoda > Insecta > Diptera > Tipulidae > Nephrotoma > Nephrotoma guestfalica. Next base: position 186,481,071 of record OY829913.1, read on the forward strand.
ATTTTGTTTTTTCTCTCGCATACGTATTGTTTATAGTTTTTTATGTACACAGTGATTTTGTTGAATTTCGTTATATGAGTAGATGGTATTTTCTTGGAAAAGTTGAACAAATCACGACCAAAAAGCTAATTTAAAATTTGGATATCAAGTCTTTATTGCATGTTGTACTGAAATCCTTATTTCTTTTAATTTTTTTTATTTAAGGATATACCATAGAAATAGAGTATATAGAATGAATGTAAAGAACTGTCAAGCGTCACAAATTCGGAGGGTAAAAGAGAAAGCATATAAATTAACAGGGCCGTATTTAGAATTTTTTTCGATCGAATGCAGTGAAGTTAGGAAGTTTAAATTAAAAAATTATTTATATTTAATTACATTTTTATTTCTTTAATAAAGTACATTAATTATTTTTATTTAAATATAATATTAATGTAATAAAAAATCATAAAATATAAAAAATAATAATTATAAAACCACTACGCTTATTTATTTCACATTCCTTTGAAATGTAATAAAGAATTAAACTTGTTTCTTTTCGTTAATTTATATGACCTTTGGTTACAAAAATAATTCAATCGGATGTCATAATATTTTTCTATGATAGAATGAGCTAACAAATTAACGTGTTCTTGAGAATGACTATATTGATCTTCATCATTGAAAATATTTACACTTATTAGGTTGTGAAGAACGTTATAACTTATTTTTTTTAACAATTTAGAACTAGATTTTAGTTGCGTTATGTTTTTGTAGTCCGCAATAGCCAATTCCCGTTTTAATACAGCTTCTGAATATTTACAAATTTTTAATACTGACGACGAAGGAGTTACCAGACCACCCTTATTTTTTAAATTGATTAGCGAGGTATAAGAGTTACATTGTTGTATTAATGTGCAACAGTCCTCACAATTCAATTTTCGAAATTAATATCGGACTATAAATCCTCCTATGTATTCAATAACATTAATTGAAAATTCACTTAGTATAATTGGGTATCCAAGAAAATCTTCATCATACATATTCGATTCGTCTACTTTTGAAACTTGGTCAATAGAAATATCATCTGATGAGGCTTCAACCATTGCTTTTGCAATTCTCCATATTTTGGTAAACTAAAAACAAATGTTTACATTATAATTTCTGTAAAAATTGTATTTACAGTACTTATTCCAAAATAAAAATAAATTATGAAAAGCAAAGCACTTAGCACATGAAATAAAATAAGAAAAATGCGGCACTGGTAAAAAACATATGTTTATTAAAAGATGCTACCCACGTCAATAACCAAAATTGTTTTCTTATTTTTATCTGATTTATAACTTAAATTAAGGATAATTTTACCACAAATCACATTCTTTTCAACATAATTTACATTTTATTTTTTTATAAACACTTACCGATGGTACGAAATTCCTTCTTGAAATTTTTTAGGCGTATTTAAACAGTTTTTCACGAGACACTTCATTTTATTAAATGTTTGTAATTTTTCTTACTAAAATGATACACTACACACAATCCACTAACTATTTTAATAATATTTTAATTATTTTTTAATTATTTTAATTAATATTTTCACGATTTTTTAAGAGCACAAAATTAAACGCGTAATTTAAAACAAAAACAAAAACTGGTTTGAGGGGGTTGAATCTTTGACATATGAGACCGCCATATGCATTTTTTATATAACCATCCTGCTCTGGCTTGTGACACGTGAAACAGCAAATCTTATATGGGAAAGATCATTACATTCATTCTATAGTATATAATTCTATGGGATATACATATAAGTGAAAATATGGTATATGGGATGCGCAAAATATAAACAAAATGATCTTATAATATTCTCTGCTCTCTCACGGTTGTATTTATATTTTTGTAGTGGATTACACTAAGACTTCGTATTACGTTGTCTAAATGGGCGAATTTCTTTGGATTTGCACTAAATGTTCTTGAATGTGGATGATTCAATTTGTGAATTGGGAAAGTCGATTAGACTTTAATTGTTCATAATTTGTTGATTTGTTATATGTATAATATTTTAGACTTTTGTTAACTTTGTGAGAGTTTTGCCGTCGTTGTGGAGAGGCGGCTGACGTTGACCTCTCCTTGTCGACCTCGGTGGGCGTCATCGGCAAGGGGTGGATGTTGTCGCAGGTCGAGATCGCGCAAAATGAATATTGTACATATAAAGGAATGTATATTTTTGGCGATTGGGAGGGGGTTATACTTTTTCTCTGTGGTGTGAAAACTGGATTAAATTTTGACGAGTGGTGTATGTGTGTGATTGGTTTACACAGGATGTGCGGCGAGGATGTGCTGCAGCTGTATTGCAGTGAATCCTTTTTGATATTTGGAGTGATTTGAATGGGTTTCGTTCATGGTGAGTAATGGCTCGATATCTGCGGTTTGTGGTGGTTGTTCGTGGAACGTTGTGTTTCTCAACTTGCGGAGAGTTGTGTTCATGTGTGTTCTGTCGTTACCTGTATTTATAAAGTATTTTTGACTGTTTTGAGTTGTTTTGTTTAGGACTTGAGGTAGTTCTCATTTGTTAGTGTATGAGGGCGGATTTGCAGTTTTGTATTGAATCATTGCCTGAATTTGGATTTGTATGTCCAAATTGGTTTCATTGCTGAATGCTTCGGATGTTTTTGTTGGAGTTTGCCGTCGATTTGGCGGGGGCTGAATCATTTTGGGAGTTTTTGTATGATCGGTCGTACGCTGAAGTTTTTGGGCTGTAGGGTTGCCATGGTTCGTTTGTGATCTGTCATGGATTCGTCACGGCTTTGTGAAGCGTGGTTTTTGTTGAATGGTGGTGTTGGCAGGAGGTCGCTTGGTGGATGGTAGTGGTTTCATGGTGGGAAGATTCATGCCGTCTGTTGGGTTCGTTTCGAGGTAATTTTAGCTCCTGGATGGACATTGCATAATTCTCTTGGTACATTTTACTACGATTGTTTGTAGAGGTGGTTTCTTCCACGCTTTGATTTCGAAGATTTTCGGAGAGAGCTATTTTGGTGATGTTCCTTCATCCTATTATTCAGCGTTTGTGTAATAAATTGTTATATTTTTATTTTGGTTTAGCGTTTTATTTTGATTAGCGATAGAATTTTCCGTTTCCGTATTTCTTCTGTGCATTGAGAATATAGTGTAGGTAATTTATGATTAGCTGTTTTCTATATTATATTTCCTTCATAATCAATCATTTTTGCAAGATTGATTGCAACTATGTTGGAGTTGGTAACGAATCCTATTATTTACCGCAAAATTGCCTTTTTGTGACACTCAATGGGTTACTAGTATTTTCTCACAGCTTATTAGCGATATTTTTGCTTTATAAACAGAAATATTATTTGCATTGGATTTGGGATTTTAACAATCTTAACATAAAGAATTGTTTATCGGTAACTTCGTTATATCTATGTAACTGAGAAGCTAGAAATATTTGATATAATTAATATAATTATTCAAAAGAAAGAGAAGGTTTGTATACTTCAATACACCAACGACTGGATGTTTGTCATAAAATGCAACGTTGCCAATCTTGACTGTTTTAGTACAAGAATTATAATTATTAATTCCCAATTTCAAATCAACCCTAAATATTAATCTACATGTACAGTGCCGAGCTATTATATTAAAATTATTCGGTTCTCGGGAAATCTCATTCAAATATATTTAATATACGAGTACATATTATCCCTCTTTTAAGATTCTGGTACGATTTATATTTAATTATAAAAATTATAAAATAAACTTATTTATCATTCATTTTAGAATAATTTTTTCAAATTTTATCTAGTTGCCTTTACTTAAATATAACCTTCCAGCAGGAAAGCCATTGACGACACACTAATTACTAATTTACGTTTGTTACCAGTCTGAGATGAATCGTTTATGACAAGTCTAATACGAGGTGACAAGTCATAGACGAGTCGCATGTGTCATGTCTGAGATTAATTGTATGTGATATATGCCCAGCAAACGTAGAAGAAGTTCCAGAACTAGTGCAAAAGTAGTGACAAAAGTATTTGTTTCCTTGTGAAAAAGGATGGGCGTCGGGAAAAATTCATTAGTTTTATAAAAAAATTTTAGTAAACATACGAAATTTTTGCGAATTCTAAATTATTTAGGATATTTTAATGGATGGATATTTGAATGCAATCCGGTAGTTAATCTAGTTAATGTGTTTTTTTTTTTTTTGCTATTTCGTGTTCAATTCAACGGTTAAATACGGTTAGATACTAATGAATTTTAGAGTTATTTTGAATATAGTTCAAATAACTTTGGTTTCAGGAAATTCTACTGTAAGTTGCGGAGTTGCAGAATGATTAAATTAATAAATGTTTCATTGTAATTGCTGATTGTGTAGTTTAGAATTGTGTTGTAATTTTATTACTAACGACTTTACATAGGTGTCTGTAACGGGTCGAGTCAACCAATTTTGGTTAGGAAGCCGAAAAGTATTAATAGAATTTAATTTCAGGAAAATTCCAGATGCATGTGAAATAATATTTTTTCTTAGGTTGCCGTTTTAAAGAAGCAATTGTTGAAGACCAATACCATCGTTATCCAATAACCTATTAAGCCTTTATCCTTCATCTAGTAGATTAGAATTGTGTTGGATTTGTGTTACTAACTATCGGCTATACCTAGGTGTCTGTAACCGGGCCGATTCTGTCCCACTTAACTAACCTATCCAATCCTTCGGTTTTGTTATATGTAAAAAAGGGTGTACGGTGGACCCGGCGTCATCCGGGAACTCAAGCCTAAGAACTTGGTCGTACATTCAAAATCAATCAATCAATCAATCAATTTTTAAATTTTACATCTTCTACATCGAAGCCAATTGAGTTCAACTAGAGATATATAAAACAATGAGATATAAATCCACGAACAAAACAGTAAAAAAAAGGAAATTTCTAAAATTTTCATAAATTATATACATGCATGTAAAATTGCATATATCTGATTATTTAATTTATTTGCATGAATGTATGTTTCTAGATATTTGGTTATTGATTTTTTTTATATTTGCTTTTTAGTAGAAAAATATAAATCTCTCTACTTTTTACTTTTGCGTGTTTTACCCATATTTTAACAATATTATAAGTCAATGAACCGGTATGGAAGCGATATATGAGAGGGCTTACAAAATAAAAACATAGTTTGTGGTTTAATTATTTTTTTAAATATTTTTAATATTGATTAATTTATGATTTCAAAATCATTAATTTTGAAGGTACAATATTCCTTTTCACTGCCCATTTGCAATGCTTTCTTCCGCTCTCAGAACTAATATCATAAATTGTAATATTTTTTATGGTGATCATAGCACGGATGTGTATTCAAAAATCGTATGGTGTTGCGGTTTCGATCTTTCTGTAGTTCGATGCATCTGTGGTTCTATTAAAATAATTATTCGTGTTATCTAAGTGAATGTATTTCAAAAACAACATAAGTCGGGTTTTCACAATTTTTGGTAAACTGTTGTGTGTCAACTTGTATTATTTTTAGCTAAATAAAATAATAATTTATATAGTGGTAGAATTGAGCGTGATTTATTACTATTATAAAATGTTTTAATTTTTGTAATCTTTTACAGTGGTACTTTTTATTTTGGTCTACAGACTGATATGCGAGTTTTAGAGTAAATTAGTATTGTCCCCTCCAGCGTGACATACGAGTTTTAGAGTAGATTTATATTGTCACCTCCAGTGTGACAGATGGGTGCAAAGAGTTAATTTATTTTATATTTGAAGGGGGAGTTAACAAATGTAATTCCAAACATTTTGAAATTTTCCGTTAGTTAGGCTTGGAGATTTTCTTGATTCAAATGTTTGGAGTTATGTAGTTTTTGCAGGCAAAGGGAAAATATACTCTAAATAATCCAAAAATTCAGTAACTTTAGTGCATTAATTTTAAAAATAAAACCTAATTATCAGAAATATATGAAATTATCTATTTCACATTACAAAAATATTTATCTGGCTTGAATTTGTTTTAAATTTTCAATTTTCTTTGCGTTTATTGGTATTTCACCATTATTATAAGCTGTTGTTGTTGGTAATTAAATTAGTCCATTTCTGTGTTTTTCTAATAAAAAAGTGTGTTTTATAAAGCCGTCAATGAAATCACTTGTAATAACAGTGCCTTTTTTGTTCATATTTTACTCAAAACTAGAGTAAGTAGAAGGAATAAAAGAAATCTTCTGATCTTTTGGAACACGCTTTCCGTAAGATTCTATGAAGGGAGGGTTTGGCTTATAGATTGACGGCCACCATTTTTTGAACTCATGCACCTAATCCACACTAGAGTAACTTGTTACCAGTAACTTTTTCGTTTCTTTCCCCTTTACCTATAAAACCGGTTTTTTGCGTCGTAATTTTTTGATTTTATAGGTAAAGGGGAAAGAAACGAAAAAGTTACTGCTAACAAGTTACTCGAGTGTGGATTAGGTGGTAGGCATCAGGGGCCTGTAGCTGTATAACGGAAAATTTTTCACTTGCTTCATTCATAAGTGCATAGTATTCGTCCGGGTACATACACTATCATATTTTTTTATTTTATTTTTCAAAACTCCGAAATCCCGATCATTTGGTCAAAATGAATGCCCGCGTACTGGGAATAAGTGGTATATTTTTTCGAAACGTTTTGTATCTGTAAAATCTTATCGTTGTATGATTTTTGTTGTGGTCTTGGCACCCATCTGAAAAAAGGTATAACGTTTTAATGTTGTCATAACTATTATTTATTTAATGTTGGATCATGGAACGCGAAATTGATAAAATGAATATTTGCAAAATTGATTTCACTAACATCGGACGTAAAATAAAACAAACGAAAAGTGCAGTGTTGGTGCTTTTTATTTTGTTATAATATATAATATAAAATTGTAATTTAGTGAGTGATAATGTGAACATGAAGGCCCTTTTTTCCCCAAAAAAGACTTCTTCGAACACCGTAAGCCGAACACAATCTACATCAAACTTGAACCAGCTTCATGTAGAAAATTTAAATATTACAAGTACAAGTGTAAATCAAGTGGGTAAAGTTCAACATAGTCCAAAGAAAACACCTATACAAGTGATTAAAAGTGCTTCTTCGACAGAATTGGTTATACCGCCGTTTAAAATTACAAATCAAAACAGCGAAGAAAAAATTAATTCATCAGCAAATGCAATGCTAAACGAAAACAATAAGAATGAACTCAGTGCGACGAACTCTAGTGACCGTGGTCAGTTTGAAAATAATCTAGTGCAAACGGGATTGGATAGGTATATCACTGTTCAATCTAAAAGAAAACGTAGCCCGAGATCTGCTCAGTTTGCTGGCAGGAGCAAAGTGACACGGATTGAACTACGTGTTAACCAAATACCGCTTAACAACCGATTCTCTAGTTTAGAGGTCGGTGACCTCAATACAGCGCCGAAATCGAAACCTGAGAAACCGCCTCCAATTTATTTAAGGGAAGCATCTAACAATGAACTGGTTAATAAAATCGCATCATTAACAGACTCTAAATTTTATATTGCCCCGCTCAAAAGGGGTAATATAAACGAAACAAAGATTCAAACCTTCGAAATCGATGGCTTCAGAGCCCTAGTCAAACATTTTGACGAAGTTGGTAAAAAATATTACACATACCAGCTAAAAAGTCAAAAAGGGCTCACTGTTGTGCTAAAAGGAATTGAAAGCTGCGTAGATGTTAGCGACATACAAGCTGCACTTGCTGCGGAAGGTTTCCATGTCAAATCTATTGGTAATATAGTAAACCGTGAGAAGGTACCCCAACCAATGTTCCGTTTGGAACTAGAGCCAGAGGAAGAAAAGTCAAAAGGAGTTCACAAGATTTACAACCTAAAATATTTGCTACATCGCAAAATAGTAATTGAAGAACCTAGGAAGAGGTCAGGACCAGTTCAATGCATAAAGTGCCAAGAATACGGACACACGAAAGCATACTGCACCTTAAATGATGTTTGTGTTATTTGTGGTGAACTTCACGACTCCAAACAGTGTGACAAATCTCGCAATGACCCATCTGTGAAACGTTGCAGTAACTGCGGTGAAAATCATACTGCAAATTACAGGGGATGTGCAGTGTATCTGGACTTAAAACGGAAAATAAACCCTAAAATGAGAGCTGAGCAACGAATGCTCAATATGCAATTTAATCAGAGGGCCATGTTACCAAAAAATACAATAGTCACCAAACCTGCGAGTGCAAACACACAAAATGATAACTTGGAGACGTTTGACAGCAGTTTTGCTCAGCCAGGTGTTTCTTATGCAAACATCCTAAAAGGTAACAAACCGAAACCCAAAGTTCGTTTTAATGAAGAGGACCTAAATATTCATACCACGCTAAATAAATTAACCGAGACCATCCAAAGTTTCATGACGATGATGGAAAGGCAAATGAGCATGATGATGCAAAATATGAATACGCTTATGCAAATAATAGTTAAAAATCAAAAATGACAGTTCTAAAAATAGCTATTTGGAATGCGAACGGGCTTCCGCAACATAAAGCTGAGGTACAGACCTTTCTTATCGAACAAAATATAGACATCATGTTAATATCTGAAACACACTTCACCAAACACAATTTTTTTAATATTACCGGCTATTCCGTTTATGACACCAAACATCCGGATGGAAAAGCACACGGCGGCACCGCAGTCTTGATAAAAAGAAGGTTAAAGCACTACGAGCTCTAGAAATATGCTAAAGATCACATCCAAGCTACAACTATTTGTTTGGACGAATGGTCTGGGAAATTTGTAATATCGGCTGTTTACTGTCCACCGAAACATGCAATTAAAAAACAGCAATTTATCGACTACTTTAATCAGTTGGGAATCAAATTTCTAGCAGGAGATGATTACAACGCTAAACATGTGCAATGGGGTTCGAGGTTGACGTCACCCAAGGGCAAGCAACTCTACGAAGCAATAAACGAGAAAAACCTAGATCATTTATCATCTGGACATCCCACTTATTGGCCTACCGATAGAAAGAAAATTCCTGATTTAATAGATTTCTGTGTAATACGAGGAATAGCACGCACCAATGCTCAAGTCGTTGACTGTTATGATTTATCATCAGACCACTCACCAATAATCGTAACACTAAGTACGCAAGCATTACTGAACCACCCCAACGTTTAACAAACAAACTAACGAAATGGGTTCTGTATAGAAACATAGTAGACGTAAATAGTCATCTGGATGTCCCACTGCAAACACCAGAAGATATCGATGCCGCGATAGAAAACTTAAGACAAATAATGGAAATGGCTGCAAAAAAAGCTACTCCGGAGTACAAAAATTCGGAAAAAATAGTAAGCTTTCAAGTAACATTCAAAAGTTATTGGCAGATAAGCGGGCGACTCGGCGGCTATGGCAGCTGCACCAATCTCCTTTTCATAAATGGAAATTAAATAGAGCTATTAAAGCTCTAAGAGAAGCAATACGGGAAGAACACAATCTTGGAATGCAGAATTACCTAAGTGAGCTCACAGCTACAGAGAAAACAGATTACTCACTGTGGAAGGCAGCAAGAAATTTAAAAAGGCCAGAGCTATCGAACCCACCGGTAAGGAAACCAGATGGTCATTGGACCAGAAGTGATTTAGAAAAGGCTATCGCTTTCTCTAACTATCTACAAAAAGTGTTCACTCCAAACGAAAAAAATAATGACTGCGTACTACCACAGTTTACGGGGGACGAGTCGAACCCAAATCCAGTAAAATTTAAATGGAAATGCGTCAAAACGGTTATCAAAAACAGGATAAATCCTAAGAAAGCTCCAGGCCATGATCTAATAACTGGAAAAATGATCAAAGAATTACCCGATAGATGCATAAAATATATAACATATATTTTTAATGCGATTATGAGATGTGGATACTTTCCCCAAAAATGGAAAATACCTCAAATTATCATGATTCCTAAGCCAGGTAAAGACGAAACCGAAGTCTCGTCGTACAGGCCAATAAGTCTACTTCCGATAATTTCAAAGCTCATCCTTTACTTAGCCCAAAGGATGTTCCAGGTGAAACAAGGTACGGCCACTACTGATTTAACCGAGATAAAGGCAGGAGTACCGCAAGGTAGTGTATTGGGACCTGTGCTATACATGTTGTTCACAGCTGACTTACCAATAACTGAAAACATAATCACTTCAACTTTTGCTGATGACACAGCTATGTTTTCACACAAAAATCCTCAAACAGCATCGAGAGAATTACAAGAACATCTGCACAAAATAGAAGATTGGCTAAAAACTTGGCGGATAAGGACGAATGAATGTAAATCAACACATGTAACATTCACCCTGAATAAACGCACATGTCCGGCAGTAAAATTAAACAATATCACAATTCCTCAACAAACAAACGTCAAATACCTCGGTCTTCATCTCGATAGAAGATTGACATGGAAAAAGCACATTGAAACAAAACGTAATCAACTAAAAATAAAATTTTCTAAAATGTACTGGTTGATCGGAAGAAAATCGAAACTCTCTCTAGACTGCAAGGTTCTACTATACAAAGCGATCCTAATCCCCATATGGACATATGGTATCCAACTATAGGGCTCAACTAGTGCCTCAAATATAGAAATTGTACAAAGAACACAAGCAAAGATACTTCGTAGCATTACAAATGCGCCCTGGTATATTCGAAACAGCAACATCCATAGAGACCTAGGAATCAAAACGGTTAAAGAGACAATAAAATCATGCAGTCTAAAATACCATCTGAAACTGGAATCACACCCTAACGAATTAGCTAGAGAACTACTAAGGCAACCGAAATACAAACGGCTTCGCAGAGCAGATCCTCTAAATTTAATCAACTGAAATATTTAATAATTACACGCATGTTGACCTAACACACTTAAATTAAGTAATTAATAATAATTTAAAAATAATAATGCATACTAATATTAAGTACTAACATAGGTTAAGGCTTAAGTAAAAAAAAAATATATAGTTTTTAAGAATTTCACACTTCTTGTTAGTTTCGTATAAAGAAAGATTCAAGAATAAAGCCTTTGGCAATAGTTACAAAAAAAAAAAAAAAATCATGGAACAGACTGCATTACCTCCATTATTGGCTAAACCTTCATGGTAACAATAAAATGTAGATTTTTTGGATTTCAAATTGTTTGTAATCGCATAATCGCATCATAATTGCCGTAAATAGAATATTACTTGAATGGGAATGTTTGACAACGGTAGATTTAGCATATAAACAAAACTGATGGCTCCAATATCACCCATCTCTTTGCATAATTTCTCAATCTATTATTTTTTTGTGAACACTTATTTGAGCCATATCTGCACGCTAACCATTTTCAGATAATACTGAACTGTTTATGCGAACATTAAGCTGCCCACATGTGATACATGTATCAATTTGTGGCCTTCCAAAACTTAACGAAAAATTCTAGTTGAAGTATTTTAGATAACACATAATTAAAATTTTCGCTTTTGATATGTAATCGAGGTATTCTATTTCTTTCCCAGAATAATGAGTTCGTTTACGAGGAAATGACAGCACATGTTGATGTAACAAGTTTCAAGCGGTTTTGTGTTAGCTTTAGAATGTTGAACTCTTTGATCATTTGGATTTTGCTCTTCTAAAGTTAAATCACAAAGGCGACGTATCCTGCCTTCTGTGATTCCATACATAGCTATGAATACTTTTTTGCAGACACTTAACTTTGAATTCATTGTGGATACTGTGGTTTAAGCAGTAAGAGAAATCTTCATCTTTAAAGTTATTAAAACATAATTTCGAGCACTAGAAATCAGATACAAAATAACACCACATTGCCTAAGAATTTATTATAAATAAATTTAAATTTTACCTGCAATTATCACCTGTCTCCCTTGCAGGGATATATTTTCCCGACCAATTAAAATATTCATTGCCACTTGCATTTCGCTTATATAAGAAAAGTAATCATTATTTGCCAATAACCTGAACTTAACTGACGTTTCCGAGATAAAAAATGTGATATTATACTAACGATATATTTTAAAATCAAAAAAATGTTTGTGTTTGTAGATCTAATATACATACATTAGAATTGTTTACAATTTTGTCTCATTAAGCAACATTCATGTGACGGCTTGCATTGGCTAAAGCTATACAATGCTTTTCGTATTTCTGTTAATACTTATTGTGTCGTATTGGGGGTAGCATTTTTTACAAATTTATTACAATATCAATATATTCAACCAGAATTCATTAATCCTTAAAAAAACCACCTCTACAGGTGGCATATTTTTCATTTAATGCGACCTACTGTAATACATTATCGAATTGTGTTACTGTACATGTAATGATCATCCTTAATATTACTAACCTACATCTTGCAAATTCCCAAATATTATATCAAATTACAATCTCGTATCAGCAATAGGTATCATCGATTTTAATACAACTGCACACCCGTCAAATTTAATAACAATGCATAATCACATGCCTGTACAAGGATATATCCTGTTGTAATAAATTCGGTAGTCAATTACTGTAGTAGTAGTATCGAGCGTACCTACCTACCTAGCAAGAAAATTTTTTCGTTTTCCCAAAAAAATGTGATATTTTTAATAAATGGATTAAAAAATGTTCAATTCCTTCGACCAACCATAAAAGCCAAATGATCATCTGCGGGATTCATTTTAATGAAAATGGCATTGGCAAAAGAAAACTGCGGAATGGTGCAGTTCCAAATTTGATTTTGCCTGAAACACCAAGGGAAATAGATTTACTTGAGGATGTTGAATATAAAAATGATGGCAACCGCACCAATAATATAAATTATAATTTTAATGATCCTGAGAGGAATGTTGGTAGCGGGAGGGTTGAAATTTGTAATGATAAAAGTGAAACCACAAATTATAATAATGCATCATCTCAATTTATTAAAACTTATTCTTATAAAGCAAGTTCACCACCAAAAGAATTAACGATATTCGATTTGAGAATATTCGAACATCAACATCACGGAATAAAGATCTGGTTGATTCACCAGTAATTTCATATACTTGCAACGTTTGCTTAAAAAATTTCAAAAATTGTAATTGGTTCAAAAAAAATACCGGTTTGAAAAGACAAAATCCGGTTATTGAAAATAAAACTTCTCAAACTTCGCCGTAATCGTACTATCTCGCAAAAAACGAATACAATAAATTACGAAATTGAAAAACTTAGTATTGGAAACGATGCAACGTGACTTCACTTTACGTGAAGAACAACACCAAATTGCTCAATGTCTGTACTTTACTTCGCCTGGCTGTTACAGGTATGTTCTATATATATATATATATATATATATATATATATATATATATATATATATATATATATATATATATATATATATATATATATATATATATATATATATATATATATATATATATATATATATATATATATATATATATACATATATATATATATATATATATATATATATATATATATATATATATATATATATATATATATATATATATATATATATATTTATATATATATTATATATATATATATATATATATATATATATATATATTATATATATATATATATATATATATATATATATATATATATATATATATTTATATATTATAACCTTAGATCATCTATAGGAAACCATAGTTTTCTCATTCAGTCTATGTACTTTCGTACTAAGTACGGATAAAATTCTAAAGTTGTTGCGTTGGTGTACTTTAGATGGAAATGAAAAATCTATGGTATGTAAATAAATGTTCTCTCTGCTCGTACGTAATAAATAAAAGTTTTGTCCAATTAGAGATACTCGTATAAACAATTGTTTTATTCTATATCTCTAGTTTATTTTTGCACATGTATTTTGGCTTGTTTCCACTTTAAACCTAGTTAGTTACCTACCTACCCACTTTAACCATAGTTCCCACTTTAAGTGGAAACCCAAATAAATATTAGTGCGTTGAATATAATATGCATGTTTATTTTTTTTTATAAGGGGATTTTATATTATTCGTGTGTTTTATCTTTTCTATTTATAAAATATTCATGTATATACATACTAATATGAATATAATATCAAAAATAATTTTCAATACACTGTAGAATTGTATTTTTCTAAACCTAACCTAAAAAAATAATTTATCGAATTGTGGTGATTTAAACCGCATATCAATAATTTTTCTAATTTTAAAAACATATATTTGTTAATATAAATACGTTTATACTCAAAAATATCGTAGTTTCATTCATAATTGTAGGAAATATATCACAAAAATATATGGATGAACTTAATATTTCAAGTCATGTATGGCCGTAACGTCAAATTGGAATAATAATTTTTTTTCTTCGTTTTTTACGTTATTTTTTTATTGTTTTTATTCTATCTATAGTTCAGCCTTTAAGGCTATAAATCCCCCTATGTATTCAATAACATTAATTGAAAATTCACTTAGTATAATTTGGTATCCAAAAAAATCTTTGTCATACATATTAGGCCAATTTAAATATCATCTGATGAGGCTTCAACCATTGCTTTTTCAATTCTCCATAATTTGGTAAACTAAAAATAAATGTTTACATTATAATTTCTGTAAAAAATTGTACTTACAGTACATATTCCAAAATAAAAATAAATTATGAAAAGCAAAGCACTTAGCACATGAAATAAAATAAGAAAAATCCGGCACTGGTAATAACATATGTTTACAAAACGATAAAAACCCACGCCAACAACCAAAATTGTTTTCTTATTTTTTTCTGATTTATAACTTAAATTAAGGATAATTTTACCACAAATCACTTTATTTTTAACATAATTTACATTTTATTTTTATACACTTAAGGCGGAATTCCATTACTGCGGCTTTTTTTTTTGCAGAAAAACAGAAAGAGATAAAATCAAAAATCCGACAAAGACAGATAATTTTTATTTTATAGCGAAATTTTAAGGGGAATATTTGACAACTACTAAATTATAACCAATAAATTAGTTAAAAGGTGAAAATTATTGTTCAATTAATTTTACATCTATCTCCAAATTACTAAAAATTCTAAATATTATTTGTAGGCATCATTTTATTATGTTTTTTAATTATTTCCTTTCAATAATTAAAAACTATAAAAACGCTTTACTATAAAAAAAAGTTAGGGGAATATTTGCACCGCATTTATAACATAACCTAAATAATATCGCATGCATTAAAATTATGTAATACAGAGTAAATAATAAAAATTAAAAATTATAAAATATTTTAATGTGAACATTAATATAAATTTATCATGAAAACGCGATTTATATCACACTCCACCAAACATATAAAACGTCTGAGCCAAGTGCTCACCATAAAAATATTACTAAACTAAAATTTGCTGAGAGTGGGGAGTATTTTTCATTTTGGTTGCCATAAAAAATACTTCATTTTGTATTTTTTATTTATATTTATGGCAACCAAAACGCAACAACAACAACAAATTTAAGTATACAAAATTTTACTGTTTCACCGCTCACACACATACGGATTTTTGATTTTATCTCTTTCTGGTTTTCTGCATAAAAAAAAGCCGCAGTAATGGAATTGCGCCTTAAATCGTATAAATGTTTTTTCATAAATATTAATATTCTCAAGTATATTTATCTATATTTTTAAGAAGTTCAAATAATGGAAATAATATTGAAAAGAAAAAATTTAACAAATTAGAAAGTGGATTAAATTAGGAAATATGAATGATAATGAAATTACTGTTAGATTCATTTACTAGGAATTAGATTAAACTATTTAGAGAATTAACAAAACACTTTATTAATTTAAATGATATTGTGGAATTTAATAAATTCACAAATTATGTACATAACATATTATTTTGTGTTCTTAAATGACGTCAAAACCATAAAACAAAACATGTACACCATATGTACACGACCACTATAGCGTCCCGGGAAATTCCCACTTGAATTGTAAAAAACGAACAAAATTCATGCCCAGTGGAGAGATGTTGTAACTTTGCAATTTTCGATACTATCGAAAATTTCGATAGTATCGTTAAATTGATGTTACATCATTTTCGACCATCACTTTTCTCAATATTTTATCACTATATCTTTTCTCATCGATACTCAGTGATACACAAATTTTGACATAACAAAACATAATATAACGTGAAAAGAAGATGTGTATTTAAACAAAAAGTTAAATTAATTAAAATATTACTTTTAGTTTTACAAAAATAAATAATTTTAAAATTATAATCAAAAATACAATATTATTTATTATTATTATTTGCGTGCGATGTAAGATGTATTGTAAGACGTGCGATGTTATTCCATATACAATTTTATCTTCAATTTTATTTATGTATTTATATAAAATTGGAATTATTCGAGAAAGGCATATTTTAATGAAATTACAATATAAATTTCTAGTATTATCATATTAAGAAATTTTAATTAACATGATTGGGCAGACCTAAAGAATAAAATTATGAAAACAGGCTACCGACAAAAATAAAACGGGAGGTGCGACTCCGCGTGTCACTTTATCTTCGCTTGAAGAGCGGGCGGCAATAATAACAAATATGAACTCCACAGTTTTTGGTTTGCCAGTTTATCGTTTCGGCCATTCCAAGGAGGATATTACAAATATGTATAATCTGTGAAGCAAATGTGGAAAATCCAGACACTTCAGAAAGTGGGCTATTTCCGAAAACGGCTATTATGTTATGGTACACAACTTGTCAAAAAGTCAGTTTTTGACCATAAAATATTACCACTCGATCTAATTCTTTCTTTAGGATGAATTGAAATGTATAAGTAAAATTTTAGAATGTTGTTAAATGTACTAAAGAATGATTACCGAAGCATTTGAAATAACATGTTTAGTCTGTCTATGGTTAGGTTTCAAAGTTTATCGTTTTTTTTTAACATACCAATAAATTTTTTCACTATTCTACCTTAAACAGAAAAAATGTTTGCATCAAGGTGTTAAGAAACATAAACTCGGGGTATGAATACATAACGAACAAGATTACCTTTAAAATGACGTAGAAAAAGTAATATTTTAGTAGAAATTATATCAAACGATTAATTTTTAGGTTTTACGCCGCATGATAAAGAAACAAACCAGCTTGGATACATTAGCCGTTTTCGGAAATAGCCCATGGTAACTTCTGGCATCGAGGAATAAATATATAAGAGAAATCAAGTAGTGCAAATTTTACAAGCCAATTTCTCCGAGGTTAATCTTATTATATAGTTTTGATATATAGTATTTATATACACAAATTTAATTTGTTTGTATATTTAATCCATATGTACGTATCTTATAAACATATTGGCATAGTTAATTTATAGTTCATTGTTCTTGTTAGGCTTATACAGATTGCCAATAGTAAAATAGCTTAACCTCGGAATGTCTACATGAGGCATCTTATGTATATTTTGCTTTATGCTTCTGGGTATCTTGCTGGCAATAAATTACAAAGTCTAATTCCGAATATGTAGAGTAACTTTAAGGTAATTTACATTTTGTTTCTGGCTTTATATTAAATTAGAAGTATCTGAAAAATTAAATTACAAACTTTTAAAGTACAAATTGTACAAAAAGAAGCAACAAAAATGTCGTATCTGCCAAAAATACGCCATTGAATTTTGCTGAATAAAAATATTCACACGCGAAATGTAATCCCTCTTTTTGTATAGCCAGGGTAGGCTGCACCATCTATCTATGGTATAAAAAGAATTTAAAAAATATTGTAAGAAACGAAAATAAAAATGTATTATTCCAATTTGACGTTCCGACCATAGATAACTTGAAATATTAAGTTCATTTATATATTTTTTGATATATTTCCTAAAATTTTGAATGTAACTACAATGGTTTTGAGTGAAACGTATTTATACGTATTTGAAACGTATTTATATCAACAAATATACGTTTTAAAATTTATTTATATCCGGTTTAAATCACCGCTACGCTACATAAGTAGCTCTGGATGGTTTCAACGGGAGTAAAGGGGAGATAGGATCCTGTGATATCACAATGGGCCACTATTGGCCGCCTAAGTATGCGGTAGCAGCCACTCTAATCTAACCTAACCTAAATCACCGCAATTTGATAAATTATTTTTTGGTTAGGTTTAGAAAAATATAATTCTACAGTGTATTGAAAATTATTTTTGATATTATATTCATATTTGTATATGTATACATGAATATTTTAGAAATAGTAAAGATAAAAAACACGAATAATTCAAAATACCCGTATATAAACAAATAAACATGCATATTACAATCAACGCATTAAAATTTGTTTGAGTCTTGTTGTTGTAGTAATTAAGTTTTTCGTTTGTTTGTTTGTTTCTTAGTTTTTTGTGGTCAGATATTTTTATCCATATGACCTAATGTTCTATAAATCCAGAAAAATGTTCTAGATTCTTCTCAAGGGAAGGGCTAGAACTCTGGATAAGTTATTTATTTATTTATTTATGTATACAAAAATTTTGAGAACTACACACTACATGTTGAGCATATGAGCTCATTTATAATGGGATGTGTGGTTCAAAAGATATCTAAATGGCTAGTCCTTTGCTTGGTGCTTAACTGTTAAATAACATCGAACCGTTCCTTAAGAAGATCCTCTATAATGTGAGCTCCTATGCATACATTTAAACATTTTACATCACTGCCTGGAATGTTTTCGTCTTAATTTTCTGTTTTTAATTTTGTTTTCAATCTCTAATTATTTTTAGCATAATCCCGAATGACTATTTCTACAGACTTTGTGGAGTTATGATTAAAAATTAAATCAAATTCCAAAAAATAATTTTTTTTAATTAAAATACAAAGGAAAAAAAAAAAAAAAAAAAAAAAAAAAAAAAAAAAATATGTTTAATATAACTGTATTAACTTGAATTTTTATAATCATATTTTTGAATTTCATATTATTTGATTATTATATTTTATTATTTTATTTATTATTATTTTTTCATACGTAATATGTTTGTTTGTTTAACGTAATATGTTTTTTATAATAATGTGTTGTTGAGTTGGCTATTTTTCCACAACTGATTAAGTTGTTTATTCCTGGGGCCCTATTCCTGATTACGATACGAAAACGAAAGTACAAGATTCCTTATTCAATTTTAAATAAGAATCGTATGAATCTGATTCAATTCATATATGAATATTGTATTTTCGTATTCGTATCGTATTCATGAACAGGGCCCCTGGACGATAGTTTTCGCTCGTTCTTTTTAAGTGACAGCAAAAATGGACAAATATTAATGCAGTCTTCACGGAACGAGATTATAAAGTTGGATTATTTTTTTACCAACTTGAACATACCCTCTAAACTTGGCGAATCGAAAATGAATCACAAGCGAGAAAATTTATATATGAAACACTTCGCAAACGTATCGTAATGCGATTCGTTAGTATTTCGTTTGGCGTATGAAAATTAAAATGAAAGCGAACTGATTTGTATGTATTAGTAGTTCGTATTTCTCTTCATATTCGATTCATTTACGAAATGTTTTGGAATCAGAAACGAAATGCAGGTGAAACGTCTCACTAGCGATCTGCTTTTTATCACGTAGTTACTTCGTTCAAAACAGCAATTTTAAAAGTAATTGTAAATAAATAAATAAAAATCGTTAAAATGTTGATTTTATTTATGATTTCCATGATTATAAAACCCTCACCCATAGGTACAATTAGTGAATTTGATTTGTCCAGTGTTTTTTTAACGGCCTTATACTTTGCGGTAAAGTTGGATGATATTTTCGCAACAGTTTTAGCAAACTATTTCCTGCTGCTTCTATAATTTTGAAGTCAATAAACCATTCTGCTATATCACTACATATATTCAATGTTTGAAAATCGTCTAACTGATCCGATAAAGCAGTACTGTCTGCTGCGTATTGATTTTCGTTCGAATAATTATCTTCCTGTTCTTGAGTATTCTTGAGGAATTCATAACTCACATTTTCCGAATTCTCTTCTTGCATCGAATCACTTGCATGTACAGTGCTATTTATTTGATCACAGATATCCGCAATTTCGCACGTTATGTGGTAATACGCTTTACCGGCCATCTTCTAAAATTACTTACAATGGCTTGTTATGCACTACAATCTATTATATATGTAATAATTGATATTATGTACTTTATCACTTTTAATAATATTATTGTTATGAATTACTATATAATAATTAATATTCACTATTTTTATTACTGTACTATTATTAATGTTATTAAATTCGAATTATTTTTGTGCTATAATGGTTGAAATCCATTTTTTTGCCCCACTGTTAACTTTTGTCACTTATAAAATTGAATTTGAATTGTTTTTTGTAAAACACTTGTAAAGAATTTTCCTTAGAGTGACAATATTTATTGATTTTATTATTAGGAAGATCGATTTCGAAAATGTATTTCTTCTTCAGTTCCTTTTTTACAACCAAGAGTTGTAAAAAAGGAACTGAAGAAGAAATACATTTTCGAAATCGATCTTCCTAATAATAAAATCAATAAATATTGTCACTCTAAGGACAATTTTTTACAAGTGTTTTACAAAAAACAATTCAAATTCAACGAATTATTTTTGTTTTTAAAAAGCAAAATGGTTACACACGTAAAAGAATATACAATTTTCATATATAGCAAACAATCAACTTATGTATGAATTCTGTAGTGTTGGTGTCATACAAAGAAAAAACGATTTACCTGCGATTGGTTTTCGATTCGCTTTAGTGAGGCCTCGAAAATTTATTTAGAGGGTAGTCACACATGAGATTTGCTCAAAAAATTCGTCTACGGCTGTCATGCGAGTCATATGTTTTCTGTTGATTTGTAATTATTGTTGTTTACTTTCAATTTCTGCTTGGTTTGCGATTAGTTGGGGCTTTATTTTAATTTAATCGAATAAACTTATGTCTGTGGGGAATACAATATTCGATTTTATATATAGCACAATTAATAAATATCAAAGAATTTGTAGCCCAACAGTTGTGGCAAAATAAAATTTTTAGTTCTCACCACCTAGAAACTTCAAAAAATCTGTGGTATAATAGCGAATATAACAATATTCTATATAATAAATAAAATGTTCTTTTAATGTAATTTATTTTAGACAAATTATGCAACGGAAGTGGATACGCGGCAGGCCAAACATATGGCCCGTGGATTACCAAAATGGATTACCGAAAACCATTAAGGATAAAACACACCAAGAGCAGCGCAACATATTTCAAACCATCCACACTAACGGCGTGCACACCAAGCAGCACAGCAGATTGTTTTGTTTTAGTTGTAAAATAGAATTGTGTCAATTTTGTCGAGGTTACGAGTAGCACCAAAGAGCAGTAAATTGATGCTGCTGGGTGTAGAACCTATTGATGCCGCGACAAATGCAACTTCATTCAATATAATTTCTTTAATTTAAAATTTTTCTATTAAAATTGGAAAATATATGATTTATTTGATTGGAAATAGCTATGTTTATACTCAAACTATGGTTTTGTATCATTACATAATTATTAGCTTATGTAATATTTAAATTTGCTGCTCGCATCTTTTAGACGGCGTTGATAATGTTGTAGTGGTTTCCTCTGTCAAAGGCGGTGTTGGTAAATCAACAACGGCTGTTAATTTAGCAGGAACAATAGCTGGTTTACTGGATGGTGGCATATTTGGCCCCTCCGTGCCATTAATGATGAATATCCATGAAGAACCTTAAGTGAACAATTCTAACAAGATGGTACCGATAATAAATTATGGGGTTAAATATGTCAATGAAATTATTAATTTCTGCAAACCCGGTTATTTGGCGAGGACCATTAATTATGTCTGGATGAACTTGATATATTAATCGTGGATACAACACCTGGAACTGGTGATATACACCTTTTTTTTAGCTCAAAATGTTCCGGTAACCGGCGTTATGCTAGTCAGCACGCCACAAACAGCAGCGTTATATGTTTTTTTTTATTATTTTATTATTCATTCTCATACGATAACAACGGCGGATTATCCAGTGAATTTAATATTCCTTTAAGGATAACCCAAGTTGTTATACATCAATATACAAAGTTAAAACACAAAATACAAAATTTAGATAGATATATAAATATTATACAAATTAAAGATAACGGAAATTTAGTTCCAAAATAATAAAATATTCGATTTAAAATAATTTTTAATATTTTTTTTAAATTGTAAGTTTTTTTCAGATTCTTTTATAAATTCAGGTACTTGATTATAAATAAATGGGCCCATAAACGTGATCGATTTTCTTCCAAATTCAGTTCTAATATGATGCGAATCAATTCTGTTACAATTCCGAGTTGAATACACATGATAAGCGTAATTAAAGTTTATATTAGACATAAATGAAGATACTGACAAACTTTTCGCGTTTGTTTCGAAGATGGTGTAGCACAATTTAAACACACAATATTTATTTGTTGTATTTACGATATAATTTGTATTTAATACATTCGACGACAATGGTTTTCTTTGTTTTAATTGGTACAAATTTATATTCAAAAAAGTAACATATTCACATATTTAAAATACTTAATTAATATATCTTTTTAATTTGTGTTGTGCTCACGGAAAAACCAAAAATTGAATTCAAAGTTTGACTTGCAAAGTTTACGCCAAAGAAAATAAAAAAACCCAGCACCAATGGTACCAATCGCACAATTTTTAAATTTTGTGCTTGTGTGCTCGGTTTTATCAACATTTAGGGGTTAAACAGTTTAATGGGCTGTGAACCTTACATGTCTCGCGTAAACATTCCCGCGACCTTGAAATAATACATTTCAAAAGAAGCTAGCTATACGTATTTAAATAAACTGAAGCATTTTAATTACAAACATTTTAGTTAATAATATATTTCTTCGTATAAATGATATTTACAAACAAATTTAATTATTCTTATAAAACTAGAATTATTATTACCTCGAAGTTATGTTGTTGTTTATTTTTCAAGTTTCGATTGGCAAAAGACTAATTTTAGTTACGGCTCGTTTAAATATTGATTGTGCAGTTATACTGTAACAACACGAACGCGGCCATCAGAACCACAATGCGCTTCGGTTATTCTACCTAAAGGCCAATACATGGTTGGAAGATTCTCATCGTGTAAGATTACTAAATCTCCAATTTTTAGATTGGCTTATTCCACTTATAACGATTTTGCAATTCCGAAAGATATTCAGTTTGCCATCTCTTCCAGAACTGTTGTAGTGTCTGTTGCAACAGTTGATATCTGGATAGTCTGCACGAGGATAAATCCAATAAACTAGGTTCGGGGAAAGCAGTAATGACAGTGCCAGCATATCAAGCGGATTATTTGACATAGGTGTTAGAGGTCGTGAATTTAAACAAGCCTCTACCTGAACTACTAATGTATTGAATTCGTCTATCGTTAAGCACAGTGTTCCAATTGCTCCTTTTTATCGCAGCTTCCCATAAGCCTACAAAATGTGGAGAGCGGGGTGGTATTGTTAACCATTCCATATTATGAAATGCACAGAATTTTAATAGTTCCGTTTGACAGGATTCTGACAAGAATAAGTCTCTTAACTCTTTCAGTTCGGATCGTGCGCCTACAAAATTAGTCGCATTGTCGGAGTAAATTTTTGAACACATGCCACGGCGAGATATAAACCGACGAAAACATGCTAAGAAGGCTTGAGTGGACAAGTCTTGGACAACCTCTAGATGAACCGCTTTGGTGGCGAAGCAAATGAATAGGCAAATATACGTTTTAATTTTCGTTTTCGACCTAACAAAATATTTTGAAACAAATGGACCGCAGAAATCAATGCCAACAACAGAAAATGGTCTACTAGATTGAACTCTATCCCTGGGAAGGTCACCCATAATTTGATTAGTTAAATTCGGTCTTACATGAACACATCGAACACATTTACTACATATCTTTTTACATAAACCTCGACCAGAAATGATCCAATAATTCAATCTTAAGTTGTAGAGTAACGCTTGAGGACCAGCATGTAAAAGCCTATTATGTGCATCGCGAACTAGCAGAGTAGAAAAAAATGCTTCGGCGTGAGTAAAATTGGGTATTTCTGCTCGTGCGTCGTATCAGCATTTTTAAGTCGGCCTTCAACACGAAGAAGTCCATCGGAATCCAGAAACGGGGACAATAATTTTAAGGAGCTTTTGTTACTCACAATACCGTTGGTTGTGAGTGATTTAATGTCGTCCGCAAATTCTTAGGACTGTACTATTTTAAGAATAACTTTAAGGGACATTGCCATTTCATTTGCGCTTAGTTCACCAATTTTTCGACATTCAGAGCGTTTTATCTTACTATTGTTGTAAAAATGGAAAAGATAGGCAGTGACGTTTATTAATTTTTTATACGAAGAAAATTGGTATATTAAATCAACGTCACATGTTGTGGTAGTAATGCACGCATGAGTAATAAGTTCTGAGCTTAATATTTTATTTTCACTCTGCGGCCATTCAATTTTATTCTTACATAGGAATTCCGATCCGTTCCACCAGATATCTGAGTTTAAGAAATCCTTTGGGTATAATCCCCGAGAAGCATGATCAGCAGGATTTAGCGAAGATGGAATATAGTGCCAACTACTAACTGAAGTTAATTCTTGGATTTGAGAAACTCTGTTGGCAACAAATGTGGCATATCTGTTAGGTTCCGACTTTATTCGAAGCAACGTAATTTCGGAATCTGACCGTAAATAAATAAGATCCAAAGTTATCTTAAGAATATCTATCAGTTTATGACTCGTTTGAGCTAATAACAATGCCGCACAGAGTTCAAGCCTGGGAATCGTTTGTTTCTTCAATGGTGCCACTCTTGTTTTAGAACAAACCAAACTAGTTTGATGTATTCCGTTATGCCCTGTACTTCTATTATAAAACACACACCCAAAACCGGTTTCACTGGCATCCCCAAACCCATGTAATTCGATTGAGGCATATGGATAGTTTATACAACGAGGTATCGAAATTTGGATAAGTTGTACTAATTGTTCTTTAAACTCACTCCATTGTTTGACTAATTTGGACGGAAGTTGGTCATCCCACTTAACCTCAGGTAAGGTCCATAGTCTTTGCATAAATAATTTGGCTGTCAAAATCAATAGTGCACAGAAGCCTAGCGGATCGAATAATTAACAAATCTCAGATAAAATTTCTCTTTTTGTAACGCTTTTCTTGTTTAAATCCAATTTTTCAAACGACATTTCGAAATTGTCTGTGTCGGTATTCCATAAAATTCCCAATATTAGAGTCAAATGGTTAATTGAATCTTCATCTGCAAGTTCGGGTATATTTGATGAAAATTTTCGAAGGTCAAATCCATCTCGTTTTAATAAACTTATAAAATCGTCTTTCAATGTTAATGCATCTTCAATGTGATCTGTACCAGTTAGGACATCATCGACATAGCAGTCCTCTGCCAGAACTTTGGACGCTTTGGGAAATGCTGGTTCATCATTAGCTAACTGATTTAACGTTCTAGTGGCAAGGTATGGAACGCTTGCAGTACCGTAAGTCACAGTGCGAAGCTTATAACATTTAAGTGGTTCAAACTGAGATTTTCGCCACCAAATGCGCTGAAGATCTTGCTGGTTCTTATTGATCAAGATTTGCCGGTACATTTTCGCTATGTCAGCTGAAAATGCAATTTTATATTTCCGGAAACGAAGAACTATGGAAAACAAATCTGATTGAACTACCGGACCGACCATCATGCAATCGTTTAATGATAGCTGAGAAGATGATTTGCTAGATGCGTTAAAAACTACGCGCAATTTAGTGGTTGTACTTGTATTTTTCGTAACGAAGTGATGTGGTAGATAATAGGTTTTACCACATTGGCTGTCTACAATGTTTGGATCGGGAATTAATTCCATATGATTCAGTTGAATATATTCATCCATAAAATTCTTGTACTGTTCACGGATTACAGGGTTTCTGCATAACTGAAGTTCAGTTTTGAAAAATTGTCTTCGGGCACTTTCGTTTGAAGAACCAAGTTCTACTATTTTTGAATTAAGTGGAATGGCAACCGAATATCTACCTGAGCTTTGTCTTTCGTGGTTTTTCATGAAGTGATCTTCACAAAGCTTTTCTTCGATAGAATAGTTGTTCTTAAGCACAATGTTTTCCAATTCCCAAAATTTCTTCATTTGTGATTCAAGTAATTCAACAGAACAAAGCGAAGTTTGACAGGGAACTGAGGTACTTGAAGATTGGTCTCCATTTATTTTACCGCTGATAACATAACCGTATACACTATCATAAAATAATGGAAGTTCTTCTGATAATTTAAATGATTTACCCGTGAACAACTCGTGATAGAATTCAGCCCCAATTAAGATATCGATACGATCAGGAATGTTGAAGCGTGGATCCGCAAGTTTTATATAGGATGGCACTAAATTCATTTCAAAATTAACGGGCAACAAAGGTAAATTGCCTGTAGTTCTTGGTAGTACGTAGCACTTTATATTTAATTTGTAATCAGACAATCGAGATTCTAGGGATAAATACACTTCGTGATCGAGCGAGGTTATCTTGTTTCCCATCCCAGATACTTGTTTTGAAGTTGGGTACATTTTTAATTTCAGCATACGACACATTTTATCTGTGATAAAATTTAGATGTGAACCACTATCGAGTAGCACTCTACCAAATATGTGTGATCCATTACTAGCAACTGCTTTCACTACTGCAGCTCCCAACATAATTTGAGTATTCGATGAGGATGAGTTTACTGACTTGTTATTGTAAATTAAGTTTTTGTTAGATACTGTTGGATTATTTAAAGTTCCTAGGTGAAGGCTGTTCAGTTGTACCTTTGGTTAGATCCTTATTAGTTGCGTTTTCTGATTGAGTTCTACCCACATTAGCAGAACTAATTAATTTCTCAGATTTTATTACAGGTTGGGTTTGACGATCGAATACAAAATGTAATAGAGGATGATGCCTTAAAGAACATCTATTACAACCATTATTGGTACAATTACGAACATTATGTGAGGCTGATAAACAATTAGTATATACATATTCGTTTATTTTTGATGAACTGGAATCTCATTTGCGGTCTTAGTTTCGAGTCACAAAAGTCTGTACAATTTACGATCGGATGGGTACCATAGCAGTAAATACAAGAATGTATACTAGACATTAATGTTGATGGAGTGCCATGTTTACGGAATTGATTCGAATTTAACTTTGGATACGCACCGGAAGAGGTCAACGGTTTTAATGCTTGTAGTACTCGAACACAACCTTGTAGAATCTTTATGAGGGTATCAAAATTAAGCACCGATCTATCATTAGAGCCTTTAATAACTTCTGCTCTTGTAGAGTTATCTAATTTTTCTGAAAGATGATGAACTAGGATTAGATTCCAACTGTCCACTGGAACTTGCAGAGCCTTCAACGAGTTATAATTCCTAACGGCTTGATCAATAAAAACTTGCAGTGATTCAAATGAATTTGATACCGTAGGCTTAATGTCATACAGTTGCTTTAAGTACATTCGTTGTATAGCTATTTCATTATTGTATTTATTATAAATAGTTGACCATGCTAGATTGTAATTAGCAGCTGTTACTGTGAGAAATAAGATACTGGAATTTTATCGAACTATCGATATTTCTGTTATGTACAAGTTCCTCAAAAATGTCGCGAAATCGAAGCCAATCGATTTCCTTTCCGCTGAAAGAGGGTAATCTAATTTCAGGCATTCTCATTTCTATTTGTGGTGATGCAGCCGCAACATTTGTAATATCGATTGTCGGGCTATTTTGAAGCGATACGTTAGGATCTGGTTTCTTATTCTCGTGAATGGTATTCAAAATAATACTCTCAAATTCACCATAATCATCTTCGAACGCTTCCCTATCAGCTATTGCAGACACTTCAAGAACTTCGATTTTTGACTGAATCTCGGTATATTTATTATAAATATTACGTACTCTATGTAGTACAGATTCACAAGCGCCCATCGACATTGTGTTTACGTCATTATATTTGTTCTTGAATAAAGTTAACTGACCTTTATATGCACTTCGTTGTTTTTTAAGCGTTTCTAAATGCTCAATCTCAGATTTTGTAAGCGACATTATGCTATCGAAATCAAAACAAACTCATTCAATTTCTAATTATTAATAGTAAATCTCGCGCACCCGAATTAAACCGAAATGATTGAAAAATAAACACAAACACCACTATCCAATATTCTAAGCAACAATTAACATAATATCTTGTATCTAACCTAGTACATAACCTGTGCGGAATGTGTAGATTCAACTTTGATTTCGAACTCTTTTTTTCTTAACTAAATTATATATTATAAACAGAAATAAATTATTTGAAATTAAAATTAGATTAAACTTACATACGCCGTTAATCTATCTCCTTCTATGTAACTGGATGCTATGACCTTGTTCGATGTGTCTCGTTCACATTAAGTTCACCTGTCTTCCAAAATCTGCCGTTAATAGTATTCGACTTTATAAAACGTACTTAAATAGTCGCAGTTGTATCGATGCGTTTATCTCGTTTTAAATGACGAAACAATTGTAATGATGATCGAAGATGAAGGTCGGTTAATAAGACCTCGCCAACGAACGATGAAAGCTTTTATTACCTTTACTGGTGAACCGCTTACTAATTTTCCGTTGACTAAACTGTTGGAAACTGCAACATGAACCACGAGCACAATATTTGACGATGGCTGCTCAATATGCGATGATTGTCCAATTTAACCGAAGATAACAACCATCTTATTTTTCCACCGATGATTTATTGATACTGTACGATGAGTTATTGAATGCAATCTCAAAATGGTCCGATTGTAGACTATCTATGAATTCTAACATATTATCAAATTTAACAAAATCATTCATGTCACGAATATTTATTTGTAATGTTTTCAATTGTCGAGCATTAGTCACAAAATAACACTTAGGATTCATTATATAGTCATCAACATTTCAAAATATTGATTATAACATGTTACAAATCGAGGTGCGAAAATGTATCGAACATTGGGCGTCCCTATGTGCGTCCCAATTGTTTAACGGAAATAGATTTATTCAATAACACGATCGAGAAATATTGTAATGAAATGAAAACAACAATTTTACGAAGTATGGAAAAATGTCATAAATAAACAACAACAACAAATATATGAGCACATTTATTGCTCATACTTCAGTTTATTTTTGTTACTATGTTGGAACGACCAAGATTATTTGCTCAAAAGAAGGACATTTTTCAACTAAACCTGGATTAAATATAAAGATGTGATTGGCTAAAAAAAGAGAGAGTTGGATTAAAAATAATCCCGCTCGTTGAAGGTGCCTTAAGGCGGAATTTCATTACTGCCACCATTAATTTTATATACTTAAATTTTTTGTTGTTGCGTTTTGGTTACATAAAGGCGGAATTCCATTACTGCGGCTTTTTTTTATGCAGAAAACCAGAAAGAGATAAAATCAAAAATCCAGTGTGTGAGTGGCGTAGAATTATATATTTAGAATGAATGTAAACTTTTTTCCCATATAAAATTTGCTATTTCATTTTTAGCAAGTCGGAGAAGGATGGTTATATAAAAAATGCATATGGTGGTCTCATATCTCAAAATAAAAACCCCTTAAACCAGTTGTTGTTTTTGTTTAAAGTGACGTGTTAAATTTTGTGCTCTTAAAAAATCTTGAAAATATTAATTAAAATAATTAAAAAACAATTAAAATATTATTAAAATATTTAGTGGATTGTGTGTAGTGCATCATTTGGTAATAAAAATTAGAAACATTTGATAAAATGAAGTGTTTTGTGAAAAACTGCAAAAATACGCCTAAAAAATTACAGGAAGGAATTTCGTACCATCAGTAAGTGTTTATATAAAATAAAATGTAAATTATGTTAAGGAGCAAGTGATTTGTGGTAAAATTATCCTTAATTTAAGTTATGAATCAGAAAAAAATAAGAAAACAATTTTGATTGTTTTTTTTTTTTTTTTATTTTTTTATTTATGAGCCTGGTAAAAATCCAATTTGCTCTTGTTTGTAAAATTTGATTTTTATAATTTTTGCTTTCTATATTATGTTTGTCTATCTAATTATTCCTTCTATTTTTAGTGTTTTAATATGTTGTGTACTTTAATTTTGAAATTCTGTGTTTGCTGCCCTGAAGAATTGTGCCAGTTCTATAAGATTGTCTTTGCTACCTTCTTTGAGTACTTCTATTAGCTGTTTATTTTTTATGCTTTTAAATTTTGATTTTATTTGTTTGTATCTGGGGCAGTTGTCAAAGACATGGAGGTCTGTTTCTCTTACATTACACCTGTTACATGCATCATTTGCCTCTAATCTCATTCTATATTTGAAAATTTTATTGTAGGTATGCCCTGTTCTTAATCTGTTTATCAATTTTATGTCTTTTGTTTTCATGTGAACATTATTGAACCAGTTTGTTTTAGGTGGTGTCGCATTATTTATTAATCTGTTAAATCTGCCTTTTGTCCTTGTTTCCATTTCGTATTCCTCTTGCCATTCCAGTGCTATTTTGTTTTTGATCAGTTTCATCACGTCTTCTAGAGGGATATAATTGTTGTATATTTCTTCATTTTCCACTTCCATTGCTGCTTTTGCTAGTCTATCCGCTTGTAGATTTCCGTTAATTCCCATATGCCCTGGTATCCAATGTATTATTATATCTATATTTCGGTGGCTGTTTGTTAGTTCCATTATTTTATATTCATAATATTTACTCTTTCTATTTAGGATACAATTCTCTAGCGATTTACAAGAACTTTTTGAGTCAGTAAATATTATAATTTTGCTGAAGTTTTCCTTTGATAGTTTTATTAGTGCTAGATAGATTCCTATTAATTCGGTTGTCTTGATACTCGTTTCATGTTGTAGTTTTATCGCCATATCCATAACATCCTTAACATAAATTCCTATCCCACATGTATTATTATTTTTTGACCCGTCCGTATATACTTGTAAGTAGTCTATGTATTTTTCCTTTATTTCTTTAAATTCCATTTGATGTTGTAATTCATTTTTATCTGATTTGTTTATATTTTTGCTTAATGTGGTGTATATGTGAAGATTATCTGGTTTCTTGATTGGATCTCGTGGTAGTTCTCCAATATTTTTGATTATATTATATTTTAATATTGTCTCTTTGAATTTATTTAAAGATTTACTCTTAAGTATTTTACTACCTGTTTCCGTATTGTTCGCTATTTGTTTACATATGTATTTTGCTGTGACATATTCATTTTGTCTGGAATATTTGAGTTCCCCAGATTCTGCTAGAAGTACTGCAATTGGTGTAGTTTTAGTAAGGCCTAGACATGATCTTATTCCTGCGTTTTGTATTGTTTGCATTAACTTGTCTATAGTTTTGTTGACCTCTGTAAAAACAGCTGTATAGTTAGTTTGCGATGTTATCAATGCTTTATATATGTTCAACATTTTTTGTGGATGTGCCCCTCCATTTTTGAATGCAAACGCTTTTAGAACATTAATTTTATTATTTATTTTATTTTTTATTTCTCTGTAATGTTCAGTCCATTTTAGCTTGTTTGTAATTGTGACTCCCAATAGTTTCGTTGATTTTAAACATTCCAGCATTTTGTTATCTATTCTTATATTTAAGGTTTTGTTTCTGAATGTGTTGAAGTTTATAATTTTTGTTTTTTCTTGGTTTATCCCTAATTTTATCTTTGATAACTCTTCTGTTAGTATTTTAAGTCTGTAGTTCGCGATTCTTTCTAATTCTTCATGATTTTTCGCATATACCAGAATACCAATGTCATCTGCAAATTGAATTAGTTGAGTATTTTGACCATTAATTTGATGAAGTGAAGACGTATATATGTTAAATAGTAGTGGGCTTAGTGAGCATCCTTGGGGAATCCCTTGATTAGTTGTCCTTGTCTTTACTCCTTGTTTTGTCTCTATTATTATTGTCCTATTTGTAAGGTATTTGTAAATCCAATTTATTGTCCTATGATCGATTTCTAAATCTTTTAATTTTGCTATTAATATATTTTTATCAATATTGTCAAAAGCTTTTTTTATGTCTGTTATGATCAGGAGAGTTTTAAGTGTATTATTTTTATTTTCCTTCACCATATTTATCAGAGTAACGAAATAATCTGTTATGCTTTTCCTTTTTCTGAATCCATACGAATGTTCCGGTAAAAAGTTTCTTTCCTGAATTTTTATGTTAATTTTGTTTTTTAAAGCCTTGTTAACCATCTTAGTGAAGGTCGATATCAGTGCAATAGGTCGATAGTTTTCTGGGATTTCTTCTGTTTTCCCCGGTTTTTTTATAGCTATAATTTTGATTTCTTTCATTTTATTTGGGAAACTGTTTGTCGCCCACATTTCATTTAAGTGATTTGTTATTGTTTGAATATGGTTGTCCGGCAAGTTTTTAAGTATATAATTTGATATTTTGTTATATCCTGGTGCTGTGTTCTTATTGTTTTTTATAATATTAGCGATAGTTTCAAAATTAAACTCTTTTTCTGCTGATGTAGAATGTTCCGTTGGACATGGAATTTGAATTTTTGCTGTCGTTTCTGGAAAGTTCATATTTAGAAAGTCAACTGCTGTACTTTCATCTTCTAGGATGTTAAAAGTTTTCTGTTTTTTGTTGTTGACTCGGTTGATAATCTTCCAAAATTTGTTGTTGTCTATATTGTTTTGAATTTTTTCTGTTAGTTCGTTCCATGATTTTGTCTTGTGCTTTTTAATTTCTAGGTTGACTTTAGATTTTGCCCGTTTTAGTGCTATTGCTGAATGGATATCTTTTAGTCTATTGTAAGTGGTTTGTGCAGCTTTTTTCTCCTTCCATAGCTTGTCTATATCTTCATTCCACCATGGTTAATTTTTATTTTGAAATCTTCGTCCGGATGTTGTGTAACTGTGTTTATTTATTATCGATGTTATAGTGTCTTCGTATTCTTCAATGCTATTGGTTTGGTATGGATTGAGCACCCTTAACTCTTCTAATACTTTTTTATTATTGATTTTTCTAATTTCGCTGTGTTTATTTTTGTCTTCTAAGTTAGGTGTATCTATTATTATTTCAATAGCAAAATGGTCCGACCCGATATTTTCTGTGGTGCATCTCCATTGGGTTTTCCCTACTAGGTCCAGAGATATCAACGTTATATCTACTGCCGAATCCGTAAAATTATATAAATCTTGATATGTTGGTGATCCATCGTTTAAAATGTAGTATTGATGGTCAGTTATAGCGTTTTCTATTTTACATCCTAGTGTGTTACTGCTTGAGTTTCCCCACAATTTGCTATGTGCATTTATGTCACCTCCGATGATTATGTTGCTAGAGTTTTCATATTTTTAAAGTAATTTTTCAAATTGATTGGTTACTTCTTGCGTTTTATTTTTATTTCTCGAAGAATTATAGAATGAAATTATAATGTATTTTTTATTATTATTTTTTATTGTTACTTCTATGGCTTCAATAGGGTCCACTTTTAATTCTTTCGATGATAATAGCTGAATGTTGTTTTTTACTATTATGCCACATCCTCCATATCCATCGCTCCTACTATTTATTAATGTCTTATAATTTTTAAAGCATGGTTTGTTATTTTCTGAAGTCCACGTTTCGCATATAATTGCCACTTCTGCATTTTGGTCTGTTATGTACTTTTCAAATATGTCTTTTTTATTTTTTATGCTGTGCAGGTTTATTTGAATTATTTTCATTGAATGTTTAGTTGTTTTGACCATTTGTTTGGTCTTGGTTATGATAGTACAGTTCAATAGTGAGAGCATCTATTATATTAGTAACTTCGTCTGGGATCTTTTCTGTCTTCATAGTTGTTCTAATAATATTAAAAAGTGATTTGAATTTCTCAAATACTTTATAATTTCTTTTCGTCTGTTCCTGTAGTTCTGCCTTTTGTCTCTCCAATTGCGTTGGTGTTTTTGATGTTCCAGGTTGATTTTCATGAAAATTATCATATGATAATTTTTGTGAATTATCTTTCGATTTTCTTATCGCCGGGAAGTCGGTGTTTTTGTGAATGTAATCCGGGTATTTCTCCTCATATATTTGTTTAGCTTTTCTATATGATTTTCTCATTATTACTTTAATTCTTTGTATATTCAATTCTTTTTTCTTCCTTGGACATTGTTTGGCGTTAGTGCGATGATTATCTTTGCAACTGTAACACGTTGTTTGTAATACACATTCTCGGTTATCATCAATTGGATGTATGTTAGCGCAGTTATCGCATCGTTTTTCTTTGGAATGGCAATATTTTTTGTATGGCCGTAAGTCAAACAGTTTTTGCAAAATAGTGGCATTGGGATAAAATATGTCACCCTGTAATTAACTCCATATATTCTTATTGTATCAGGTTTAAAATTAGCTCTAAATGTTAATTTTACTGATTCAGTTTGATAAACGGTTTTATCTTGGATATTGTATCTGCCTAATCTTTCTGCTTCCGTAATTTTGACTTCACTACTATAGTTGTCTACCAATTCCTTCATGCTGATATCTATTGGAATTCCTCTGATTAATCCGTAAGTATGATTAAAATTTTTTGGTATATAACATTTGAATCCTTCTCTTTCCAATAATTCATTTTTAACTAATCTATTTGCACTTGATATATTTTTGTATATGATAATGTACCTCGCTTTTTTTATTGTTTGAATTATGTTGTCGTAATCTCCTAAATTAATTTGCCTCAATATTTTTGCAATTTGAAATATATTTGAACTTTCTTTTTCCAAAATTACAGAAAATAACCCCTTATCTTTAGTTGAGTAAACATTTTCTCTCTCGTCTTCTTTGTATATATTATTAGTCGCATACGATTCATTCCTATTCTTATTCTCCATTTCTATTTCATTTGTGTGCTCCCTGTGGTTGGTTTTATTTTTATTATTTGTACTGTTATTTTTATTATTTGAAACGTCACTGTTATTTTTCGCCATTTCTTCTGGTTTTCTTACTTCACTGTTATTTTTGTCTACAATTTGATTTTTATTATACTTGTCTTTTGATTTGAAACTGGTTTTATTTTGTATGTTTATTATGTTCACTTTTGAAGCGTGTTTTTTTTCATTTCTTCTAATATTTCTAAATTTTTCACCAATATCACAATACACTTCATCGTCGGGAAATCCAAGAAATCCCTCCGAATCCTCGTCCTCTTCTTCCTCCACCTTAACTCACTTCTGTCACTTTTATTTTATATAACTATATTAAATTAATTTATAATTTATTTAAATATGAATCCGGTAATATTTTATATTTGTTACTGTTAAGTTACCAACAACTGATGTTGTTCACTCAAAGGTTGAAACTCGACTGAATTTTGATTGTTGGCTTGGGTTTTTGCCGTTTTGTAAACATATGTTATTACCAGTGCCGCATTTTTCTTATTTTATTTCATGTGCTTAGTGCTTTGCTTTTCATAAATTATTTTTATTTTGGAATATGTACTGTAAATACAGTTTTTTACAGAAATTATAATGTAAACATTTATTTTTAGTTTACCAAATTATGGAGAATTGATTAAGCAATGGTTGAAGCCTCATCAGATGATATTTAAAATGGCCAAGAAATTTCTAAAGTAGACGAATCTAATATGTATGACGAAGATTTTTTTGGATACACACAAAACGACACACACACAAAATGACGAAGTTTTTTTTGAATACATCAATTTAAAAAATAAGGGTGGTCTATTAACTCCTTCACCGTCAGTATTAAAAATTTGTAAATATTCCGAAGCTGTATTAAAACGGGAATTGGCTATTGCGGACTACGGAAACATAACGCAACCACAGAATACAATATTATTATATTCTGTGACGCAACTACAATCTAGTTCAAAACTGTTTAAAAAAGTAAGTTATAACGTTCTTCACAACTTAATTAGTGTAAATATTTTCAACGATGGAGATCAATATAGTCATTCCCAAGAACTCATTAGTTTGTTAGCTCATTCTATCATAGAAAAATACTACTAGTTCAACCGGATGTTGGATTATTTTTGTAATCAAAAGTCATCTAAATTAACAAAAAGAAATCGGTTTGTTTCTTTATTACATTTCAAAGGAATGTAAAATAAATACAGCGTAGTTGTTTTAATTTGTAAAACTATACAATTTAAAGCACTTCTTTCGTCCCAGATAAGTTATTCTGTTCACCACAATCCTTCATATGGGGATACCACATTAAAAAAACGCAAAGAATACGCTTCCTCTTGGGAGGTGCGGTACAAAGGGTTTTGGGTTAGTTTTCTGCAGGATTTTTTGTTCAAAAGTTGAAATTTTTCAACTTCTTGGGAAGAAAAGGGTCGTGTAGTTTGTACTATTTCTCTCATTTGATTGGATAAAACGGCGAGATGAAAAAATCCCGGATTTCCATTCGACGATCGGGCTTCAGCCCCGGTACACACGTCGGATGGAAATCCGGGATTTTTTACATCTCAAACGAGAAGATAGTAACATCTAGGTTTTTTGCTTTATATTTGCTCTATTATTTTTGTGATGAAGCTGTCAAATTTTTTTATTTTAATTTTAATTGTGCTTGGCTCTCGTGTCCCCATTTCTGAAAAAATTAAATGTTGGTATTAAAGAATGTAATACATTTGTCTTGTTTAATATAATTTGCACAAACCGTTCCAAATAAATTACTTAATTAATATTTTATAATAAATAAATTTAATACGGCAGGCACGTTTTACAACACAAACAAAATACAAATGTCATTAGGAAGAACTCTTACAACACACAAAAACTTGAGCAGAAAAATAAAATGATCTACAAAATATTGCTTAATTTTCAGCAGTTCAGTTTTGGATTTTTTAGGTTGGTTTTCTGCAGGATTTTTTGTTCAAAAGTTGAAATTTTTCAACTTCTTGGGATGAAAAGGGGCGTGTATTTTGTACTATTTCATTTGATTGGATGAAACGGCGAGATGTAAAAATACCGAATTTCCATCCGACGTATGTAACGGGCTTCATCTTTTTGGGATGAAAGGGGGCGTGTATTTTGTACTATATCACTCAATGGATTGGATAAAACGGCGAGATGTGAATCCAGGATGTCCATCCGACCTATGTACCGGGCAACAATCGCTTTCGCAAGTATAAACGCACAGTAATGAATTCCGCCAACACAATAAAAATTTGCTCAGCAAGCTATAATGGGATACGCCCTTCTCCCAAATAATCGATCTATATTTTTGTCTCGTTTTAGTTTTGCTGAGATAATATTTTTTTCTCAAGCCCGGTGCGGATGGAAATCATTAAAAAAAAATAAAATAATTTTTTAGTAATTTTTAGTAAATTAAAAATGAAAAAAATTGAGAGCTACTTCACATAAATAATAAACCAAATATAGAGCAAAAAACCTATATGTTACTAACTTCTCGTTTGAGATGTAAAAAGTCCCGGATTGCCATCCAACGTACTCGTATGTACCGGGCTTCAAAATAGGGTCATAATTCTATGGAAATAGATTATATAGAATGAATATAATAGCATATTCGTTTACTTTTACAACAACAATTTGCCCGGATTTTAGGTAAACGAATATGAAAGAAATTTGACAGACTTTTGTTGTAGTATTTGTAAAAAGAAAGACAAACAATTGTTTATTATAAATGCCGGGTTTATCATTTCAGCATATTAGCATCGGTATAATAAAAAATTATAAAGCAAATAATTAAAATGTTCAATATAGTGTCTCCCATTTCTCAATTTTATTAATTTATTTACCACTCAATATCAATAATTTTCAATTAAAAACATAAGAAATTATACAGGGTTTTTCATTAAGAGCACTTTAACTCTTTTTTTGAATAAAACACAAACTGTTCGACTTTTGAACTAACTTTTTTTTTATTAACGAATTTGAACATATACATTTAAGTATGAAACTCGATTTATTTTGCATGACCACCGCGTGCACGTTTTACGAAGTCCAATCTTTGAACCCAATTTTAGACCACTCTTTCGCATAAATCGGCCGAAATTCCAGCAATTTCACGATCTATATTGGCTCTGAGCTCTTGCAACGTCTCCGGCTTATTGGCATAGACCAATGACTTCACATAACCCCAAAGAAAATAATCTAGAGGTGTCAAATCACACGAGCGCAACGGCCACTGGACGGGCCCATTTAGCGAAATAACACGCTCATCGAACTTAGTCTTCAATAACGCGATTGTATCGTGTGCTGTGTGGCATGTGGCCCCGTCCTGTTGAAACCATATGTCGTCCAAGTCCATTCCATTTAATTGCGGCCAAAAAAAATCGTTTATCATATCGCGGTATCGATTTCCATTAACAGTAACGTGGCGATCGTTATCGTCGATGAAAAAATATGGCCCAATGACGCCGCCGGCATGTAACCTGCACCAAACAGTGACTTTTTCGGGATGCAACGGTGCCTCATGAATCACATGTGGGTTGCTTCCTGCCCAGTAACGCATATTTTGCTTGTTGACAAATCCATTTAGCCAAAAGTGAGCCTCACCGCTGAAGATGATTTTTCGGTGAAAATCTGCATCATTTTCGATTTGCTCTTGAGCCCAATTCACGAATCGGCGTCGCTTCAAATGGTCAAACGGCTTTAGTTGTTGTGTCAGCTTGATCTTATACGGATGTAGGCCAAGATCCTTACGTAAAATTCGCCACAATGATGTCACAGAAAGGCCCAATTGTTGCGAACGTCGTGTGAGCGACACATTCGCGTCTTCTTGAACTGAAGCCCTGGCGGCTGCGATGTTTTCAACACTTCGAGCACTTCTTGCTCTCGAGAGCACCGGAACATTATCTAGCGAAAACGTAGGCTCAAATTTTGCCACTATACGGTCGATTGTCGAACGGCTGGCTTGTTAAATGGACCGTAAAATGGCCGTAATGCTCTTAAAGTAGCAGCAACAGAACGATTATTTTGATAAAAAATTTGCACGATTTGCAATCGCTGTTCACGTGTGTAGCGTTCCATGATGAAATGTATACTAATGAAGTTTCCAAATGACATAAGATTAATAAAAAATATGGCGTCGTTCGCCGTCCCTGTCGGAAAAAAGTTGAAGCGCACCTGTTGAAACACCCTTTATACTTCGCACATAAATACATAGAATTTTATACTATAGAATGAATGTAAAGATTTTTCCCATATAAAATTTGCTATTTCATGTGAAGCAAACATGAAGCAAGTCAGAGCAGGATGGTTATATAAAAAATGCATATGGCGGTCTCATATCTCAAAACAAAAACCCCTCAAACCAGTTTTTGTTTTTGTTTAAAGTGACGTGTTAAAATTTTGTGCTCTTAAAAATTCTTGAAAATATTAATTAAAATAATTAAAAAACAATTAAAATATTATTAAAATAGTTAGTGGATTGTGTGTAGTGTATCATTTTAGTATTATACAAATTATAAACATTTAATAAAATGAAGTGTCTTGTAAAAATACGCCTAAAAATTACATGAAGGAATTTCGTACCATCAGTAAGTGTTTATAAAAATAAAATGTAAATTATGTTAAAAATAGTGTGATTTGTGGTAAAATTATCCTTAATTTAAGTTATAAATCAGAAAAAAATAAGAAAACAAGTTTGGTTGTTGGCGTGGGTTTTTGTCGTTTTGTAAACATATGTTATTACCAGTGCTGCATTTTTCTTATTTTATTTCATGTGCTCAGTGCTTTGCTTTTCATAATTTATTTTTATTTTGGAATATGTACTGCAAGTACAATTTTTTACAGAAATTATAATGGAAACATTTGTTTTTAGTTTACCAAATTATGGAGAATTGAAAAAGCAATGGTTGAAGCCTCATCAGATGATATTTAAATTGGCCTAACATGTATGACGAAGATTTTTTTGGATACCCAATTATACTAAGTGAATTTTCAATTAATGGGGGGATTTATAGAAAATTATATTTATTTAGAAAATTGAATTGTGAGGACCGTTCCAAACTAATACAACAATGTAATTCTTATAAATCGCTAATCAATTTAAAAATAGGGGTGGTCTTTTAACTCCTTCGTCGTCAGTATTAAACATTTGTAAATATTCCGAAGCAGTATTAACACGAAAATTGGCTATTGCGGACTACAAAAACATAACACAACTACAATCTAGTACAAAATTGTTTAAAAAAATTTGTTATAATGTTCTTCAGAACCTAATAAGTGTAAATATTTTCAATGATGAAGATCAATATAGTCATTCTCAAGAATACGTTAATTTATTAGCTCACTCTATCATAGAAAAATTATATGACATCCGGTTGAATTATTTTTGTAACCAAAGTTCATATAAATTAACAAAAAGAAACAAGTTTGTTTCTTTATTACATTTTAAAGGAATGTGAAATAAATAAGCGAAGTGGTTTTATAATTACTATTTTTCATATATATAATATTATATTTAAATAAAAATAATTAATGTGCTGTTATTAAAGAAATAAAAATTTAATTAAATTTAAATAATTTTTTAATTTTAACTTCCTAACTTCATTGCATTCGATCGAAAAAAATGCTAAACACGGCCCTGTTAATTTATATGCTTTCTCTTTTAAGGCGGAATTCCATTACTGTGGCTTTTTTATGCAGAAAACCAGAAAAAGATAAAATCAAAAATCCGTATGTGTGTGAGCGGTGAAACAGTAAAATTTGGTATACTTAAATTTGTTGTTGTTGTTACGTTTTGGTTGCCATAAATATAAATAAAAAATACAAAATGAAGTGTTTTTTATGGCAACCAAAATGAAAAATACTCCCCACTCTCAGCAAATTTTAGTTTAGTAATATTTTTATGGTGAGCACTTGGCTCAGACGTTTTATATGTTTGGTGGAGTGTGATGTAAATCGCGTTTTCATGATAAATTTATATTAATGTTCACATTAAAATATTTTATAATTTTTAATTTTTATTATTTACTCTGTATTACATAATTTTAATGCATGCGATATTATTTAGGTTATGTTATAAATGCGGTGCAAATATTCCCCTAACTTTTTATAGTAAAGCGTTTTTATAGTTTTTATATTATTGAAAGGAAATAATTAAAAACCATAATAAAATGGTGCCTACAAATAATATTTAGAATTTTTAGTAATTTGGAGATAGATGTAAAATTAATTGAACAATAATTTTCACCTTTTAACTA
Organism: Nephrotoma guestfalica; assembly: GCA_963691935.1. NCBI lineage: Eukaryota > Metazoa > Arthropoda > Insecta > Diptera > Tipulidae > Nephrotoma > Nephrotoma guestfalica. The sequence goes on from OY829913.1 coordinate 186,522,328, forward strand.
ATTATTGGTTATAATTTCGTAGTTGTCAAATATTCCCCTTAAAATTTCGCTATAAAATAAAAATTATCTGTCTTTGTCGGATTTTTGATTTTATCTCTTTCTGTTTTTCTGCAAAAAAAAAAAGCCGTAGTAATGGAATTCCGGCTTTACCCTCCGAATTTGACTCACTTGACAGCTCATTACATTCATTCTATATCATAGAATTATATACTATAGAATGAATGTAATGATCTTTCCCATATAAGATTTGCTATTTCATGTGTCACAAGCCAGAGCAGGATGGTTATATAAAAAATGCATATGGCGGTCTCATATGTCAAATAAAGAACCCCTCAAACAAGTTTTTGTTTTTGTTTAAAGTGACTCGTTAAATTTTGTGCTCTTAAAAAATCTTGAAAATATTAATTAAAATAATAAAAAATAATTAAAATATTATTAAAATAGTTAGTGGATTGTGTGTAGTGCATCATTTTTGTAATAAAAATTAGAAACATTTAATAAAATGAAGTGTCTCGTGAAAAACTTCTAATTACGCCTAAAAAATTACAAGATGGAATTTCGTACCATCAGTAAGTGTTTATACAAAATAAAATGTAAATTATGTTAAAGAGAAAGTGATTTGTGGTAAAATTATCCTTAATTTCAGACAAAAATAAGAAAACAATTTTGGTTATTAGCGTGGGTTCTTTCTTTTTGTAAATAAATGTTTTTACCAGTGCCGCATTTATCGTATTACTATGGTTCGAAAAGTGGGTGTTGATTGTTTCATGTGCTTTTCTTTTAATAATTTATTTTTATTTTGGAATATGTACTGTAAATACAATTTTTTTTGTTTTTAGTTTACCAAAATATGGAGAATTGCAAAAGCAATGGTTTAAGCCTCATCAGATGATATTTCAATTGACCAAGAAATTTCTAAAGTAGACGAATCTAATATGTATGACGAAGATTTTTTTGGATACCCAATTATGCTAAGTGAATTTTCAACATACATTACATTTTAAAGGAATGTGAAATAAATAAGCGTAGTGGTTTTATAATTACTATTTTTTATACACATAATATTATATTTAAATAAAAATAATTAATGCACTTTTATTAAAGAAATAAAAATGTAATTAAATTTAAATAATTTTTTAGTTTTAACTTTCTAACTTCATTGCATTCGATCGAAAAAAATCTAAATATGATCCTGTTAATTTATATGCTTTCTCTTTTACCCTCCGAATTTGTGACGCTTGACAGTTGCTTACATTCATTCTATATACTCTATTTCTATGTTCTATATACTCTATTTCTATGCATAAATACAACATTTTAGTACACAAGATATTTCGGAAATACGTCGCACAAACAAAATTACAAATTATCCTTAAAATTTTAATAAATCTATTAAAAGCAAAAACACACAAGATATTTTGAAAATACGTCGCACAAAATTACAAATTATCCTTACAATTTTAATAAATTTATTAAAAGCAAAAATAAGTTTAAAATGGAATTGTACAAATGGCGCGTTGTCTTTGTTTTGATATTTATGTTGTGACGTTTACTTTTGTATATATGTATGCGTAAAAATCTGACAAAATATCGAGATTTTTTAAAATTGACCCAGGCAATTTGTTCGATCAAGATTTTTGTGTTAAAAAAATTTGTAATGTCAAAAATGTTGATCTGACAGCTCAATCCGATCAAATTTTTTTGATCTGACAGTTCGAACGAATATGGTGTAAGTAAAGTGGGAACTATAGATGGAATAAAAAGAATTAAAAAAATAATGTAAGAGAGCGAAAGAGAGGATTTACATGTATTCGACTATACTCGGAATAATGAATATAAAAAGAATAACAGAAATTGCGTTTAATATATTTTCATTTTTGCTGTCACTTAAAAAGAATAACCGAGCGAAAATTTTCGCCCAAGAATAAAAAACTTATACCAAATTCGTTTGGTTTTACAACAACAATTTGACCGGATTTTATGTAAACGAATTTGAAAGAAATTTGATCGACTTTTGTAGTAATATTTGTGAAAAGAAAAACAAACAATTGTTTATTATAAATGGCGGGTTTATCATTTCAGCTTGTTAGCATCGGTATAATAAAAAAATATATAGCAAAGAATTAAAATGTTCAATATAGTGTCTCCCATTTCTCAATTTAATTAATTTATTTATCAATAATTTACAATTAAAAGCATAAGGAATTATATAATTTCGCACATAAACACAACATTTTAGTATACAAGATATTTCGAAAATACGTCGCACAAACAAAATTACAAATTATCCTTAAAATTTTAATAAATCTATTAAAAGCAAAAACACACAAGATATTTTGAAAATACGTCGCACAAAATTACAAATTATCCATACAATTTTAATAAATTTATTAAAATTAATTTAAAATTTATTAATTTAAAACTGAATTGTACAAATGGCGCGTTGTCTTTGTTTTGATGTTATGTTTTGACGTTCACTTTTGTATATATGTATGCGTAAAAATCTAACAAAAAATCAAGATTTTTTAAATTTGATCTAGCCGATTTGTTAGATCAAGATTTTTGTGTGAAAAAAATTAGTAATGTCAAAAATGTTGATCTGACAGCTGAATCCGATCAAATCTTTTTGATCTGACAGTTCGAACGAATTTAGTATTAATAACTACAACAACAAAACCCAAATAAATTTTAGTGCGTTGAATATAATATGCATGTTTATTTTTTTATATAAAAGGATTTTATATTTTGCGTGTGTTTTATCTTTTCTATTTATAAAATATTCATGTATATATATACTAATATGAATATAATATCAAAAATAATTTTCAATACACTGTAGAATAGTATTTTTCTAAACCTAACCTAAAAAAATAATTTATCGAATTGTGGTGATTTAAACCGCATATCAATAATTTTTATAATTTTAAAAACATATATTTGTTGATATAAATACGTTTATACTCAAAAATGTCGTAGTTTCATTCATTATTGTAGGAAATATATCACAAAAATATATGGATGAACTTAATATTTCATGTCATCTATGGCCGTAATGTCAGATTGGAATAATAAATTTTTGTCTTCGTTTTTTACGTTATTTTTTTAATTCTATTTATAGTTCAGCCTTATCTGTCAATGCGTCACAAATTTTTTCGGGGAATAATGGGTCTATTCCACTACACAGCGTTTTATTTTGCAGAAAACTAGAACGAGATAAAAATATAGATTCTCTCTGTGTATGACCCATACATCAGAATTTTTTTTTTTTTTTTAATGTTTTGTTGTTGTTGAGTTGGTTGCCATAATTATAAATAAAAAATATCAAACAAAGTATTTTTTATGGCAACCAAAATGAAAAAAAATCCCCACTCTCAGCAAACTTTTATTTTTTTGATTTTTTTATGGTAGAAACATAAATTTTTTGTGCTTGGTGTGTCGACACAATAAAATTTTATTTTTTTTTGGAAAAAATTGAAAAAATATTGGAGGAATTCACACTACATTTTAAATAATATTTTTTCGCCTTCTTGAAATTTCACTTTGCATTTAATTTTTTTAGGTTATATTTCTATTAAAAAATTGTTAATTCAAAATTTAAAAATAATACCGACTGCGGAACTAGGTAACTAGGCCAAAATAGTTCCTTCGACTATAAAAAACCACCTTACCTAGGTATCATATTGCGTACACAAAATATTAAAAACAGGATTTTCAGATGAGAAATATTTTATTAAAATTTATCATTAAAATTAAAATTTATTTGAATTTGTTTATTTAATATAAAGTCGACCATTAATTGGATATATTCAATGCGATTGGATGAGTTAACCATTATATTAGAACCGTTTTGTCGCAGCTCTTCAACTCGCGTTATTCCTAATTCACCACAGACACACAGTCAGACAACAGTAAAATATAAACCTAATTCTGATACATCGTCCTCATATGATTTGAGATAGTAAATGTCTATGCAATACGGGATCCAGTGATGCCAGTTGATGTCTATCGAAATCCGAATGCTTAGCGGCCAATTTCGATAAGATGAACCCGGCAAATATTCTTCCAAATATCGTAATCGATCGAATTTGTTTGATCGATAATGGTGGCCCAACCTCAATATCTTCGCGGGTAAAATCTTGAATAGGTTGAAATCGTCGTGGGCCTCGTTGCATACCACCACATCTGCCTTGTGAACTGCTACCACCACAGTTAAATGAATGAGTCTCTGGAAATGCTAGTTAGGCAAAACCCAAACAAATCTATTTCGGCGTTGTACTCAACGAAATTAGCAGCATCGAGATTGGAGACGAAAATTAATTTTGGCCAAAACGAGTGAGATTAAACCACAATGTTTTGATGAAAGATGGCTTGAACGCCAACATGTAGTAATCTAAAGTAAAACGAAATTGTTGTTAGTTAAAAACTTTGCCATTTCTTTATTGAAAGAATTACTTGTATTCATAAACCGCCATTCGAAACATATCTTTAAAAACTATCCGACCATTTAACAATGGTTTCATAATAAATTTCACCATGTTTGGCGATAGGTTGGGCATGCATTTTTAAAATTTCCGAACATGCCTGTTCATTAGGAAGCAGAATTTCGATTTTACGATCTAAACGTCCGGGACGTAATAATGCCGGGTCTAGCGTATCCGGACGGTTTGTAGCCATAATCATTTTAATCTAATCCAACGAATCGAAACCATCCGTTTGATTAAGCAATTCCATTAGAATATGTTGAATTTTACGATCGGCTGATGTACCTTCCGAAAAACGACGACCTCCAATTGCATAAATTTTATTTCATCCATTAATATAATGCACGGCTGATGATCACGAGCGTAGTTAAACATTTTACTTATTAACCGAGCACTTCATATCTAGAGATACTCTAGTTCCAGCCTTCAATTTTGTCTTGTCTAACTGACGTCGATATCCAACAACATATCGTGGCCCGTTTGTTGTCTTCACAATAACTATAAAAATATAGATAACATAAAATATCGTTTCACTGAATCACTGACATATTGGAGGTATGTACTTACATTTATCTTACGATCTAAACGTCCGAGACGTATTAATGCCGGATCTACCGTATCCGGACGGTTTGTAGCCATAATCATTTTAACCTAACCCAACGAATCGAAACCATCCATTTGATTAAGCAATTCCATTAGAGTACGTGAAATTTCACGATCGGCTGATGTACCTTCCGAAAAACGATGACCTCCAATTGTATCAATTTCATTTCATTCATTAATGTAATGTACGGTTGATGATCGCGAGCGTAGTTAAACATTTCACTTATTAAACGAGTACTTCATATCAAGAGCTACTCTAGTTCCAGCTTCAATTTTGTCTTGTGTAACTTACGTCAACATCCAACAACATCACGTTTGTTGCCTTCACAATAACTATAAAGAATCCAAATCATCCACTTCCACATCACTGCTGTTATTATCCGGTTTCAATAATCGATACACAGTTTAATACAAGTATTTTGATACAAATATAAGACTGAACTGACTTTTACTATATTTTTTTGGGTTAAAAAATCTGACACTTCGATTTTTGTTTGATTTTTTTTCGGCTGCTGAATGATTTTTTTAGGTTAATATGAACTTGTCAAAAATTTCCCCTCACATGATTTATAGTAAACCAATTTTTCGATAGTTTCGTAAATTATTCAAAATAATTAAAATGCATATGTTTTTTCATCGAAAAAATAATAATAATTTTTTTTAGTAATTTTTGGAATATAAAATTATTGTCAAACATCAAAAATAAAGATTTTTTATATCTTTTAAATACTTTATAGGTTAGTTTTCGATGATGTCAAAATTTCCCCAACTTTTTATACCATAAAATAAAAATGTTTTATCTCAGTCGCGCTAATGCAAATTGTAGTTCTTGTCTTTGTCATGTTTTCTGCAAAAATTTTGTAAAATTTGTCTGTTTCCTAGTGGAATAGTACCTTAAACGAGAAAGCATATAAATCAACAGGGTCATATTTAGATTTTTTCGACCGAATGCAATGAAGTTAGGAAGTTAAAATTAAAAAATTATTTAAATTTAATTACAATTTTATTTCTTTAATAAAAGTACATTAATTATTTTTATTTAAATATAATATTATGTATATAAAAAATAGTAATTATAAAACCACTTCGCTTATTTATTTCACATTCCTTTAAAATGTAATACAGAAACAAACTTGTTATATTGTTAATTTATATAACCTTTGGTTACAAAAATAATTCAACCGAATGTCATAATATTTTTCTATGATAGAATGAGCTAACATATTAACGTGTTTTAATTATTAACGTCATCATTGAAAATATTTACACTTATTAGGTTGTGAAGAACGTTATAACAAATTTGTTTAAACAATTTAGAACTAGATTGTAGTTGCGTTATGTTTTTGTAGTCCGCAATAGCCAATTACCGTTTTAATACTGCTTCGGAATATTTACAAATTTTTAATACTGACGGCGAAGGAGTCTTTTACCACCAATATTTTTTTAAATTGATTAGCGATTTATAAGAATTACATTGTTGTATTAATTTGCAACAGTTCTCATAATTCCATTTTCTAAATAAATATCGGACTATAAATCCCCCTATCTAATCAATAACATTAATTGAAAATTCACTTAGTATATATAATTGGATATCCAAAAAAATCTTCGTCATACATATTAGATTCGTTTACTTTAGAAATTTTTTCGCCAATTGAAATATCATCTGATGAGGCTTCAACCATTGCTTTATCAACTCTCCATATTTTGGTAAACTAAAAACAAATGTTTACATTATAATTTCTGTAAACAATTGTATTTACAGTACACATTCTAAAATAAAAATAAATTATTAAAAGCAAAGCACTTCCCAGTATGCAATTTTTCCACACTGTGGAAAAAAAAGCTCCCATTCCACACTGAATTCCGTACTACAAAATATCAAAGACACAAAAATATCGATTTTAGAGAAAAATAAATTTCTTTCTCTTTCATTCGCGAAAATTTAATTTTTTTTTTGTTAGTTTTGTTATTATTGTTTCGTATTTGTATTCTTCATTCAGTATAATATACTATAGCACTTGACAGGATAGCACGCACATTTTTGTGTTTTCCGCGATTTTATGTTAACTTGTGTTTTTTGTGTATTTAAATTATTTAATAATCTTTAAATTACTTATATTTACTTCATACTATGTACTCGTATATGTATAATAATTATATTTCGTGTTTGTGATCAATAAATTTAGATGTAAAAATGGTAATAATTTTAAAATGGCGTCGTCATGAGATGATGGAAATTTCCGATCTTATCGATTTTTATTTTTCAAGGTTGTGTGTATTGGAATGTAAAATTGGATGGCGCTTACGGATGAATATGGATGGGTTTTATAAAATGTAATATTAAGTGTATGTTTATGTCAATAAAAAATTAATATTTATTTTATAATAAATGCTATATTTTGTTTTATTTCGAATAAAAATTATTATTCCAATTGAAAAATATATACAAGCACGTTCCTCTTTTTTCGTGCACAAACGTGCCTGAAATCAGTATGGAAAAGACTGTGGAAAAAATGTCAAATTCCGTCTAAATCCCACCTATTTTCCCATTTTGTTTTTTCTCTTTTTAGTCGGGATTCACACCCACACTGGAATTTTTGTGACACTTTTCTTTGGCGAGTAGTATGGATTTCCGTGTATTATACGTGTTTCTTTCCATAGAAAGAGTGTGGTTTTTGATCGCGAATATAAACGGAATTCCGTCGGCATTGCATATTGGGTTAGCACATGAAACAAACGACATTTTATTAAACTAAAATAAGAAAAATGTTGCACTGGTAATAACATATGTTTACAAAGCGATAAAAACCCACGCCAACAACCACAATTGTTTTATTTTTTTCTGATTTATAACTTTTTTTTTTTATTTATCCCTGCTATCTGTTCTGGGGCCAAGGCTCTCCCAACTCTTTCGCGGTTTTGCTTATTTACGTCCTTACTTTTTCGCCAGTGCAGGCCAATTCGAGGACGTACGGATATAGGTCCGATTTTATCACCATCTGCACATTGCATAGCTCCATGTAAGCCTATACTGGCATGGAAGATGGGTCGGTCCATGAGTTTTGCACTCCGACAGGGGGTCATAGATGTGTTCCATTCCATCACAAATCGTAATTTGTTGATCAAAATTCCATTTGCATCCTGCCCCTATCGGGATTCGAGAACCCGGTACCTCCCGATCCAAACGCCAAAGATTTAACCACTGTGCCATTTGGTCGGTAATTTATAACTTAAAATTAAGGATAATTTTATATAAACACTGATGGTTCGAAATTCCTTTTTGTAATTTTTTAGGCATATTTTTACAACATTTCATTTTATTGAATGATTCTAATTTTTATTATTAAAATGATGCACTACACACAATCCACTAACTATTTTAATTAATATTTTCAAGATTTTTAAGAGCACAAAATTTAACGCATTTTAAACAAAAACTGGTTTGAGTGGTTTTTATTTTGAGATATGACCGTCCTGCTCTGGCCTGTGACAGATGAAATAGCAAATTTTACATGGGAATAATCTACATTCATAATTCATTCTATAGTTTATAATTCTATGAATATAATACGACCATACTTTAACATATATGACATGTTAATGTTCGACTACCGAAGATTTATTTTATTCCTACAAAGTGAAACATCATTTAGGCAATTTATAATAAAATTTGCAATTTTATTTAGCGCTTAAATTCCGTGTTAATCGACCGGTTATTTATAAGGGAAATCTCTTCCAAGGAGTTGGCATGTTGTACTAACAAAGATTATTCAAAATGTAATGATTCCACTAAGTATTTATTTAAGGTAAATTATCGTTATTCCAAAGAAACAGATTTCATAACTAAGCATGACAATAGCGCCAAACTGCCCATTTTATCTACATCAAGGTCATCCTAATTTCTCAATAACAATCAGCATCATTCGCTTCCAGCTCTACAAATGACAGAAGGATATCGTCGAGTAACGAATCAAAACTTTCCGTCTGTGATATCCAATTTGATTTTTCTGCTATTTTTTCATTCAAATCAATACTCGTAACTTTATTTAGAAACTCCTCCGGACTTGTATAGAAATGTTTGTAATAGTTATCATTAATTTTCGACACATTATCATTTGTGACATTCAATTGATTTTCGTATGCATTTACCAATAAGTTCACATCATCCGACTCGACAATCATATCAATGATATGCTCAGCGTCTAACTTTGATGGTGCTAAAGTGACTGTAGGTGTAGAAACTGCACTATCGGCATTGTTTCGAGTCTTCGGAAAAATTGATATTTCTTCAGTTTTAAATTCCGAATAGTTAATATCAATTACGGATATATTTTCAGAATTTTCTAATATGTTTGTTTTCTCCGTCCAATAATTGTATTTATTAAGGAATTTTATTAAATGGGTAACTATACGAACAGCTTCCTTGGCAACCTCTAAGTCGCATTCATCATCCATACAGTGAATCATTACACCTAGGAATCCGCGTAATGCCAATTCGCCTAATAATTTTTTTAATCTTAATGTTATTTCTTTTGGTGTGAGCGTAACAATTTTTTTGTGTTCCACCGAAAAAGTGACCGTGGGAAAAGTACCATCAATAATACCTTGATGTTTACATTGCCGACAAAATACATTTTGCCAAAAATGTAGGGCTTCAATTTTAACCTCCCAATAAAGATCATTAACGGCGCAATGTGCTAGGGATGAAAAAACATTATCCAGGTACATATGAGGAATTTTTTGTGTTATGTACAGTATTTTAACAACTTTGACGGCTGCTTTTCGGACAACTCCTTCACTTTCATTGCACAAGACACTTAATAATTTAGGCTGAAACAAATTTTTTCTAGTATTACATGCATATAAGTTCAATTGAATTATTTTTTAAATACCAATATCTCCACATTTCCAAAACATTGATTCCAAAATAGTTTAATTTCAAGCATTGCAGCAAAACAATTCAAAGCTGTGGCTCTCACATAAGGTTCGCTATCGTTTTTCGCCATGCTCAGTACAATTGGACAAATATCATTATCTATGATATGTTGTTGAAAAGCTGGATATTCTGAAAATGAATTGTTTATTTGATCATGGATTAAATAAATGGGAACTCTCAAATTACTTACTTGTACTAGAAATGTCTACTATTGATTGCAATAATTCTAATGTACTATCCCGCGATTCCCATTCTTTGTCGTGTAAACGTTTCTTAATTGTTGGACCCAAATGTTCCATAGTAGAGCCTTTCAATGTATCAATAAGCAACGCCAAATTCGGGGCCATGAAGTATTCAATGGAGAGTTGGGTTAATTTTAATACTTGTACGGATAACTGGAATTTAAAGAAAATCTGATTATTCGCCATTGTTGAATACCTACTTAGTTTACCACCGACCCGTGTTGTTAAATTAGGGTTGTTTAGAAGGGCTATCAGTACATTCAATAATACAGTAGATTCTAAGCACTCCTTCCATGTAACTTTAAAATGACTTATTAATACTTGAAGTCCTGATAGAATGGCAGAGAGTAAATTTGGTCGTCTTATTAAAATATCAGTGTTTTCTGAAGTAATTTCTCCATAAATAGCGTCGGGTGCGTATCCTTTTAAAGAAAACATTAAAGCTTGAAGCACAATTATCGCTCTGTCTCTGTGCAATATTCCCTTCATAGAAAGAATTCCCTGAATTGATTTATTTGCTAAATCATCTGAATGGTCAGTCGTATTAAGAATATCTCGAAATGAGTAACACAATCTAGTAGTATGCTCCGAAGAAATATTAAACAACTTGAGAATATAAGTATCTAAACAATTTCCTTCAACAAGCCGGCATGAAGGATTATCTTTTTGAATAAAATGCAATATCGGCAATACTTGCAATATTATAAACTGATCTTCAAATTTTATATTTTGATGTTCGAATAAAAATTCATGAGGTAAACGATCGCCCATTTTCACCCATATGGTATGATTAAGCTCAGCTATTTTGAAAATATTTATAGAGCTGCGTCGTCCTATACAGAAATTCATGTAATTGAAAAAATTTAAGCCAAATCGATTCAGCTCCATTATCGATATTTGATTGTCATCTGATGCATGCAATCGGCAAAAATTGTTTAGTACAAATATTCGTAAAATTTTTCCTAAAAAGTGATGATCATGTGTCATCGTAGCGAATTTCCACATCAGCCTTTCCAAATTTAGCGATTCCATAAGATTTAGCACGGACCGATTACAATCATTAGATTCAATAGATTTGTTTAGTATATAGCACACTAAATTAAGAGTTGGCGTTAAGTTTTGTTGGGTCGTGACATCATCTACCGAAATTACATTAGTTTTGTTTTCATATTTTAACAAATTGTGAAATATTTCACGGATTATTGCTTCGACGAGGGCATTGTCTTTGGAAAGATAATATTCATGCAATATGTGATAGATAAAGGTCATTGCTTCCCGCACCACGTACAGTGTGTGGTTTCTCTCACAGTATCTAATTACGGTTAACCAAGTAGATGTTTGTTTTATCCAATGTAGCCCACTTGGGTGTTTCGCTATTGCTAGTAACAGCTTCACATTCGCCAATTTAATAGAAGGAGTGTCAAGTTTTTTCAACGCAAGTGCTAATTGTACTCTAGAACGAAATCAAAATCTCTTGATAGTATAGTTTACTTATGAAAACTATTATACATACTTTTCAAATACCTCTTTTTCTTTAAACAATGCAAAATGCTGTTCATTTTCAATCAGAACAGCCAAAAGCTTTAAACTAAATGCCACTATAGCCGTGGTTGGCATCTCATCTTCGTTGGCGAGTCTTGAAATTACTTCTACAATGAATTTAATTTCACAAATGCTCTGCGAGGCATTGAAAGAATCTATAAAATAAATAGCTTTACACATTACATCATTCAAATATGTACGTTTTCAGTAATAAGAATTAGATTTACACACTTACTTTCTTCATATTTTCCTGATAAATGGGTTAGTAATTTTTCCAAATAAACATCATTGTTGATACGGCATTTTGGTAATAGAAACTTACTAAGCACTAATTCTAGCTTCTCTGTATTCAGCGATGTGTAATTCATAACTATTAAATGCTAATTGATTTTAATATATTAATTAAAATTCTATAAATGATATTTAAGTATTCAAGGAACTATTACGTTTTGTAAATAAAAGTGACATTTGATTTTCAAACAGATCTTCAGTTAAAGCACAGGAAACCACTATCAGAGGCCTAAACCAAAGGAAAATTCATTGTTATTTAATTTTCGATTTCTTTCAATTTGAACTTCTAGATTGATCTTTTTCAAAACTTTGATGATTTATTTAAAAATTGTTTTTAAAAACTAAACATAACCTCATTTAAGTTAATATTGCTCATTAAAATACGTCTGTGATGGTGCTACTCACTAGAAAACAAAAAATATTTACAAAAATTTTGCCGAAAACATGACAAATCTTTAAATTTTTGTGGGGGGAAATGCACAAATCTGGTGATATTGTGTTTGTTGCGAGTACTGTACGTATATTAAAGGCGCAATTCCATTACTGCGGCTTTTTTTTATGCAGAAAACCAGAAAGAGATAAAATCAAAATCCGTATGTGTGTGAGCGGTGAAACAGTAAAATTTTGTATACTTAAATTTGTTGTTGTTGTTGCGTTTTGGTTGCCATAAATATAAATAAAAAATACAAAATGAAGTGTTTTTTATGGCAACCAAAATGAAAAATACTCCCCATTCTCAGCAAATTTTAGTTTAGTAATATTTTTATGGTGAGCACTTGGCTCAGACGTTTTATATGTTTGGTGGAGTGTGATATAAATCGCGTTTTCATGATAAATTTATATTAATGTTCACATTAAAATATTTTATAATTTTTAATTTTTATTATTTACTCTGTATTACATAATTTTAATGCATGCGATATTATTTAGGTTATGTTATAAATGCGGTGCAAATATTCCCCTAACTTTTTTTTATAGTAAAGCGTTTTTATAGTTTTTAATTATTGAAAGGAAATAATTAAAAAACATAATAAAATGATGCCTACAAATAATAATTAGAATTTTTAGTAATTTGGAGATAGATGTAAAATTAATTGAACAATAATTTTCACCTTTTAACTAATTTATTGGTTATAATTTCGTAGTTGTCAAATATTCCCCTTAAAATTTCGCTATAAAATAAAAATTATCTGTCTTTGTCGGATTTTTGATTTTATCTCTTTCTGTTTTTCTGCAAAAAAAAAAAGCCGCAGTAATGGAATTCCGCCTTAAAAGCTGAACCATAGATAGAATAAAAAGAATTAAAAATATAATGTAATGGGTCTATTCCACTACACAGCGTTTTATTTTGCAGAAAACTAGAACGAGATAAAAATATAGATTCTCTCTGTGTGTGACCCGTACATCAGAATTTTTTTTTTTCTAAAATGTTTTGTTGTTGTTGAGTTGGTTGCCATAATTATAAATAAAAAATATCAAACAAAGTATTTTTTATGGCAACCAAAATGAAAAAAAATCCCCACTCTCAGCAAACTTTTATTTTTTTGATTTTTTTATGGTAGAAACATAAATTTTTTGTGCTTGGTGTGTCGACAGTTCGACACAATAAAATTTTATTTTTTTTTTTGGAAAAAATTGAAAAAAATATTGGAGGAATTCACACTACATTTTAAATAATATTTTTTCGCCTTCATGAAATGTCACTTTGGATTTAATTTTTTTAGGTTATATTTCTATTAAAAAATTTTTAATTCAAAATTTAAAAATAATACCGACTGCTGAACTAGGTAACTAGGCCAAAATAGTTCCTTCGACTATAAAAAAACTCCCTACCTAGGTATCATATTGCGTACACAAAATATTAAAAACACAGGATTTTCAGATGAGAAATATTTTATTAAAATTTATCATTAAAATTAAAATTTATTTATTAAAATTTATTTGAATTTGTTTATTTAAAGTCAAATATAAAGTCGACCATTAATTGGATATATTCAATGTGATTGGATGAGTTGACCATTATATTAGAAGCGTTTTGTCGCAGCTCTTCAACTCGCGTTATTCCTAAATCACCACAGACACACGGCAGATAACAGTAAAATATAAACCTAATTCTGAAACATCCCATACGGGATCCAGTGATGTCAGTTGATGTCTATCGAAATCCGAATGCTTACCGGCCAATTTCGATAAGATGAATCCGGCCAATGGAAGCTCAACGAGAAAATCAACGGGAAACATCATTGTTGATACGGCATTTTGGTAATAGAAACTTACTAAGCACTAATTCTAGCTTCTCTGTATTCAGCGATGTGTAATTCATAACTATTAAATGCTAATTGATTTTAATATATTAATTAAAATTCTATAAATGATATTTAAGTATTCAAGGAACTATTACGTTTTGTAAATAAAAGTGACATTTGATTTTCAAACAGATCTTCAGTTAAAGCACAGGAAACCACTATCAGAGGCCTAAACCAAAGGAAAATTCATTGTTATTTAATTTTCGATTTCTTTCAATTTGAACTTCTAGATTGATCTTTTTCAAAACTTTGATGATTTATTTAAAAATTGTTTTTAAAAACTAAACATAACCTCATTTAAGTTAATATTGCTCATTAAAATACGTCTGTGATGGTGCTACTCACTAGAAAACAAAAAATATTTACAAAAATTTTGCCGAAAACATGACAAATCTTTAAATTTTTGTGGGGGGAAATGCACAAATCTGGTGATATTGTGTTTGTTGCGAGTACTGTACGTATATTAAAGGCGCAATTCCATTACTGCGGCTTTTTTTTATGCAGAAAACCAGAAAGAGATAAAATCAAAATCCGTATGTGTGTGAGCGGTGAAACAGTAAAATTTTGTATACTTAAATTTGTTGTTGTTGTTGCGTTTTGGTTGCCATAAATATAAATAAAAAATACAAAATGAAGTGTTTTTTATGGCAACCAAAATGAAAAATACTCCCCATTCTCAGCAAATTTTAGTTTAGTAATATTTTTATGGTGAGCACTTGGCTCAGACGTTTTATATGTTTGGTGGAGTGTGATATAAATCGCGTTTTCATGATAAATTTATATTAATGTTCACATTAAAATATTTTATAATTTTTAATTTTTATTATTTACTCTGTATTACATAATTTTAATGCATGCGATATTATTTAGGTTATGTTAT
The DNA here is from genome assembly GCA_963691935.1 of Nephrotoma guestfalica. NCBI lineage: Eukaryota > Metazoa > Arthropoda > Insecta > Diptera > Tipulidae > Nephrotoma > Nephrotoma guestfalica. Next base: position 186,537,612 of record OY829913.1, read on the forward strand.
AAATGCGGTGCAAATATTCCCCTAACTTTTTTTTATAGTAAAGCGTTTATATAGTTTTTAATTATTGAAAGGAAATAATTAAAAAACATAATAAAATGATGCCTACAAATAATAATTAGAATTTTTAGTAATTTGGAGATAGATGTAAAATTAATTGAACAATAATTTTCACCTTTTAACTAATTTATTGGTTATAATTTCGTAGTTGTCAAATATTCCCCTTAAAATTTCGCTATAAAATAAAAATTATCTGTCTTTGTCGGATTTTTGATTTTATCTCTTTCTGTTTTTCTGCAAAAAAAAAAGCCGCAGTAATGGAATTCCGCCTTAAAAGCTGAACCATAGATAGAATAAAAAGAATTAAAAATATAATGTAATGGGTCTATTCCACTACACAGCGTTTTATTTTGCAGAAAACTAGAACGAGATAAAAATATAGATTCTCTCTGTGTGTGACCCGTACATCAGAATTTTTTTTTTTTCTAAAATGTTTTGTTGTTGTTGAGTTGGTTGCCATAATTATAAATAAAAAATATCAAACAAAGTATTTTTTATGGCAACCAAAATGAAAAAAAATCCCCACTCTCAGCAAACTTTTATTTTTTTGATTTTTTTATGGTAGAAACATAAATTTTTTGTGCTTGGTGTGTCGACAGTTCGACACAATAAAATTTTTTTTTTTTTTTTGGAAAAAATTGAAAAAAATATTGGAGGAATTCACACTACATTTTAAATAATATTTTTTCGCCTTCATGAAATGTCACTTTGGATTTAATTTTTTTAGGTTATATTTCTATTAAAAAATTTTTAATTCAAAATTTAAAAATAATACCGACTGCTGAACTAGGTAACTAGGCCAAAATAGTTCCTTCGACTATAAAAAAAACTCCCTACCTAGGTATCATATTGCGTACACAAAATATTAAAAACACAGGATTTTCAGATGAGAAATATTTTATTAAAATTTATCATTAAAATTAAAATTTATTTATTAAAATTTATTTGAATTTGTTTATTTAAAGTCAAATATAAAGTCGACCATTAATTGGATATATTCAATGTGATTGGATGAGTTGACCATTATATTAGAAGCGTTTTGTCGCAGCTCTTCAACTCGCGTTATTCCTAAATCACCACAGACACACGGCAGATAACAGTAAAATATAAACCTAATTCTGAAACATCCCATACGGGATCCAGTGATGTCAGTTGATGTCTATCGAAATCCGAATGCTTACCGGCCAATTTCGATAAGATGAATCCGGCCAATGGAAGCTCAACGAGAAAATGTTCGTATCCAATATTCATCCAAATATCGTAATCGATCAAATTTGTTTGATCGATAATGGTGGCCCAACCTCAATATCTTCGCGGGTAAAATCTTGAATAGGTTGAAATCGTCGTGGGCCTCGTTGCATACCACCACATCTGCCTTGTGAACTGCTACCACCCCACTTAAATGAATGAGTCTCTGGAAATGCTAGTTAGGCAAAACCCAAACAAATCTATTTGAGCGTTGTACTCAACGAAATTAACAGCATCGAGATTGGAGACGAAAATTAATTTTGGCCAAAACGAGTGAGATTAAACCACAATGTTTTCATGAAAGATGGCTTGAACGCCAACATATAGTAATCTAAAGTAAAACGAAATTGTTGTGTTAAAAACTTTATCATTTTTTTATTGAAAGAGTTACTTGTATTCATAAACCGCCATTCGAAACATTTGTTAAATAACTATCCGACCATTTAACAATGGTTCCATAATAAATTTCATCATTTTTAAAATTTCCGAACGTGACTGTTCATTAGGAAGCAGAATTTCGATTTTACGATCTAAACGTCCGGGACGTAATAATGCCGGATCTAGCGTATCCGGACGGTTTGTAGCCATGATCATTTTAACCTAATCCAACGAATCGAAACCACCCATTTGATTAAGCAATTCCATTAGAGTACGTTGAATTTTACGATCGACTGATGTAGCTTCGGAAAAACAACGATTTCCAATTGCATCAATTTCATTTCATCCAGTAATATAATGCACGGTTGATGATCACGAGTGTAATTAAACACTTCACTTATTAAACTAGCAACTTAGCACTTTATATCTAAAGCTACCTTAGTTCCAGCCTTCAATTTTGTCTTGTCTGACGTCGACATCCAACAACATATCGTGGCCCGTTTGTTGCCTTGTTGAATCACCGACATATTGGAGGTATGTACTTACATTTATCCTCATTCAATTGTGTACCTCCCCGACAATTTGCCCAACATTTTGCAATCATTTTCTAATTTATCGAACTGTTTCGTTAAATCTTTTAATTGTTCTCGCACTGAAAGTAAAAATATAAAATACCAATTTGGTACATTTGCTTACACAGTAGGAATGATTCTGTTATTCTCCATTCTACATGTATTCAGAAACAGTCAAATAGAAATTGATCGGTTAGCTGAGACAAATTGTATAAGATCGGCATCATTCAACATTATCAAAATTTCAATGTCCGTTCGATAGCACTCAAATGATTAATGTAATCGTATTATCCTTTTCTTCACAATCCAAATCATCCACTTCCACATAACTGCTGTTATTATCCGGTTTCAATAATCGATACACAGTTTTATACAAGTATTTTGATACAAATATATAAAGGCTGGACTATAGATAGAATAAAAAGAATGAAAAAATAACGTAAGAAACGAAGACAAAAAATTATTATTCCAATTTGACGTTACGGCCATAGATGACTTGAAATATTAAGTTCATTCATATATTTTTGTGATATATTTCCTACAATTATGAATGAAACTACAATATTTTTCAGTATAAACGTATTTATATAAACAAATATATGTTTTTAAAATTATAAAAATTATTTATATGCGATTTAAATCACCACAATTCGATAAATTATTTTTTTAGGTTAGGTTTAGAAAAATACAATTCTACAGTGTATTGAAAATTATTTTTGATATTATATTCATATTAGTATATATATACATGAATATTTCATAAATAGAAAAGATAAAACACACGAATAATATAAAATCCCCTTATATAAAAAAATAAACATGCATATTATATTCAACGCACTAAAATTTATTTGGGTTTTGTTGTTGTAGTTATTAAGTTTTTTATTCTTGGGCGAAAATTATCGCTCGGTTATTCTTTTTAAGTGACAGCAAAACTGAAAAAAAATTGAACGCAATTTCTGTTATTCTTTTTATATTCATTATTCTCGGTATAGTCGATTGCATGTAAATCCTCTCTTTCGCTCTCTTACGTTATTTTTTTTATTCTTTTTATTCCATCTATAGTTCCCACTTAAGACTGAACTGACTTTTACTATATTTTTTGGGGTTAAAAAATCTGACACTTCGATTTTTGTTTGATTTTTTTTCGGCTGCTGAATGATTTTTTTAGGTTAATATGAACTTGTCAAAAATTTCCCCTCACATGATTTATAGTAAACCAATTTTTCGATAGTTTCGTAAATTATTCAAAATAATTAAAATGCATATGTTTTTTCATCGAAAAAATAATAATAATTTTTTTTAGTAGTTTTTGGGATATAAAATTATTGTCAAACATTAAAAATAAAGATTTTTTATATCTTTTAAATAGTTTATAGGTTAGTTTTCGATGATGTCAAAATTTCCCCAACTTTTTATACCATAAAATAAAAATGTTTTATCTCAGTCGCGCTAATGCAAATTTTAGTTTTTGTCTTTGTCATGTTTTCTGCAAAATTTTTGTAAAATTTGTCTGTTTCCTAGTGGAATAGTACCATCAATTTTTATTAGTGTTTCTGAGGGTTATTCCGAGTATATATCGCATCCAAATGAATATTACAATTGTTAAGTCCAATAAAGGGAAAGATAAATTGATTATCGATGGATATTCATAATTATTGGACAGAAAAACAAAAGACACGTACAATTGGGCTTGTTCTCAACGAAAAGCGTTACTCTTGCAGGTAGAGTAATTACTAAAATAGAAAAATAGAAGACATGCTCCATATTGTCGGGAAAGGTCCTTGTACTCATAGTCATTAACCTTTTGCCCATGAAAAAACATTAATTACAGCAAATAATTTTGTTAAAAAAATGGCACAAAATAATCTGACAATTCCACCTTCGTAAATAATTATTAACAGTATTGTATATACAAACATCGATTGCAGAGTTTTCCTTCCGAACAAAGCCGCACAAAAAGTGAAAATAACGCGAGTGAGGGCTTCTCATCAAAAAGAACAAAAAAGTCTTGAAGAAATCAAGATTCCCGATCATTTAATTTATTTAGAAGGCGAATTGTTTGTATTAAGCGAAAAAGAATTTGAAAACGAAAAAATAATTTTAATGGGAACACGTTCCAGTCAAAACTCTTCGAGGAATCGAAATGCTGGTTGATGGATGGAACATTCTATGTCGTCCCATCCATTTTTAAGCAATTGTTCACGATTCACGGAGCTGTAGAGGGTCAAATTGTATCACTTTTGTTTTGTCTGATGACGAAAAAATCAAAAAAAGTTTACAATGAACAGTTTTTCGAGCTGTATCGTGCTGCTTGTTATTGGGGAGTAAACCTAAATCTTTCTCATATAATAACGGATTTTGAAAAAACCATCACAATAACGGCAAGAGAATATTTTAGGTCAGCTTTGTTCAGCGGATGTTTGTTTCATTTTGGACAAATTATCTGGCGACCAGTCCAAGCAAATGGATTAGTGAAGAAGTATGGCAATTCATGCAGTTTTAGTCAACAAATAAAAATGATAAAAAGTTTGGCATTTGTGCCAGCAGCCCAAATTGAAGACTACTAAAGCACACTGCATAGAAGTTTTACCGACCCCGATTTAATAATTATTAGTAAATGGTTTAAAAAAAATTATATCGTTGGTCCTAATGGCACCAACCCTCAATACTCTCCTCACTTTTGGACAATTGCTGATGCCATTGAAAAAAATTTACCGAAAACCCAAAATAATGTGGAAGCTTAGCATCGTCGTATCAGCAACATTTTTTGATTCTACTGATTCTCGCACTACTACCAAGATAAAATATTTCAAGGCCATTTTATTTATTTGTTGTTTTTGTTGATTTTTTTCGCGTGTTTTGTTTCTTCGAATTTTCATGGTAAAAAGATATTCTACGCGCAAAATGTTTTGCGCATACATGAACAAAGAAATGAGCAAAGAAATGCTCAAAGAAATCAAATGTGGACGTCGATTGATTTTTTGAAGTCGTGGAATCACGACGAAAGAGTCAAAGTGTGGAACGGCGGATTTATACATTTGTATTTTAATTTGAGTTTACACCAACATACTTTTTTGCTACGTACTTTTACTCTACTGGTATAAACGGGGTATATATAAAACCGAATATTATATATGTAGTCCACAGACATACGTTTATTCGATTAAATTAAAATAATGACTTTATTACTAATCGCAAATCAAGCTGAAATTGAAAGTGAACAACAACAACTACAAAACAACAGAAAACATATGATTCGCATGACAGACGTTGACGAATTTTTTGGGCAAATCTCATGTGTGACTATGTTCAAGTTGGTAAAAAAATAATCTAACTTTATAATCTCGTTTCTTGATGGCTGCATCAAAGAAGCACAGTGAGGAACGGCTCTTCGGGTGATGATGAGAGACACTGTTAAATTACATTCGATTACTGCTCAGTTTACTCTCTGGTAATTATGTACATTATTTTATATTTTAAAGTTAATATGGCGGTGATGGTCTAAAGTTGTGTTGTTTTCATTCAAATTTTTATAAAAATGTTGTTGGAAATGTAACTATTTTAATCTGTTGTTTAATAAAAATCATACAATATTAATGGAATATGACTTCAGAAAGGTTTGTGTAGTAATTATGATATTAAGCCGAGAACTATCCAATTGAATGTATGATATGATAATATTTTGCACACAAGGAATTTGAGATTACCTATTCAGTCTGTCAAAATCAATACTCCAATTTTTTATTTTCTTAATTCAAAGGAACGACAAAATTATTGAATTATCTATTTGTTCCTTAATTCTATGGGCGTGCCGTGCCGTGTCGATTTAAAATACTGATGTTCTTAATTAAAATAAACATAATATAATATAATTAATTTGAGTTTTGTTCATTCTGCAGATTGGAATGGGTGGAAATAATTGAACCCCGCACAAAGGAATTATGTTACGCGAATTTGACGACTGGCGAATTTGTTTGGGATCCACCGAAGGCAAGTACTCAAAAAGTACAACAGTATGTACAAATTATAAAAATAATTAGTTGGCTACTTAAATAGTTATTATTTAAATGTGTGTGGTTTTTTTTATTGATATTCTTAACTCAAAATATACCAACATGCTAAACTTCAATATAACTAATACGAGTAAACATTTATTTTAGTCGTGTAATTTAACTACTAATAGCTTTATAGAATTTTATCATTTAATAATTATTTATATAACTTATTTGGATATCTAGAATTTGGAATGCACAACAATTCTTGGCTTACGCAGGCGGATTTGAAGGTGTTTCCTTTCAGCTTTTCAAACGTCCTAACCCTTTGCTTAATGTATTTATTTCTGCTTTGCATACGACCAAGTCAGTTGGTACACAGTTGTGAATACGACCGCACCAAATAATGTTTAGTTGTAGAATGCACGCGAAGAAGTAGTAACAGTAGCATTAAGTACCTGGGCGGCAACTCAACACAAATGTTTCACGTTGAATTACACCCCTACCGCCTCTACTGTTTAGTCCATAAAACTTCATCCAATTCTAAATATTCTTCTATACTCGTTTCCTCACGCTATTCAGCTTTGCAGTAACTCTCTGGCGCATTTAATTTCTGCTTAATTCTCAATGACAATCATTGTTCGCAATCGCCCTCTCAGGCGGTGCTCTTCTATATTCAAAAACATGTTAATCCTTTGTGAGGAATGTGCAGGATCCCTTTCTGATGTTTGTAACTTCTGTACAAAACTTCTATCTACGGGCCGTTGCAATGGTCGTTTTCTGTTTGTAACTTCTGTACAAAACTTCTATCTACGGGCCGTTGCAATGGTCGTTTTCTGTGATTTTGTAATCGCCAATCATCGCTCCCGATTACCCTTGCTGCTCAATCAAGCAGTTATAACAGGTAAATCGTCCGCAATTCCCTTGGTCAGTATATCCTCCATATACTTTTCAAGGTCCAAGCCAACGGACTCCCATCAGATCCTAAGTGAACCTCCTCACCAGTCTCAGATTTTGGCAGCATCCAAGGTTTCGCTTCACCTTCAACGAGTTTCACATTTTTCCTTGTCATACTTATCGACATTACTCGTGCGCTGCTCATTTTCAATTTTCTTCGACACATATGCCAGAGGTGGTGTCTGGCATATAACTAGCATTATCACTTTCCTCAAGTTCTCTGTCGTTCTCACACTGACCAATAAAATGGCTCACTATGCTACGTCGTTTCTGCATTTAAAATGCTGAGCAGTTCGTCTCCTCGCTCGTGATCCTCCTTATCTCCTCGTTCGTCTCGTTATTCTCCTTATCTGCTATCTCCAAGCCACCACCCAATTCCACAAAGCTCTATGGTTCCTCCTGCAGAATGGCACTTACGCCATAATGTTCATCTTTCGATTCCACCTTATTACCGAGTGCCTTTGCCAACATCTGCGTTATGTGAATGCTTGACCTCCTACTTCTTATCGTTTACATCATGTCGTTAGGCAAATATATCTACCATTTGATGCAGTTTCCTCTCATTGTTTTCGTTGCTTGTTTCAATTTCTTCTTTCATTTCCCGCGTCAAATCATAGTCCGGGAACTTTCTCCAGCATCTCACGTTTATCATCAAAATTTTCTTCTATTATATCTTCAAACTTATATTTATCCGGGTCTAACCCTTGCTTTAGCCTCCCGTATACTTAATATTTGATTAATTTATATTTGCAACCAACATGCGGTAATTTGCGCTGCTTGAAGGTATATTTATGTTCTCCGTTCAGTTTCTACATGTATCGACATCATCAATCTATACTATCCGTAAGTTTCATTTCAGACCTTTTCTTCTGGAGTGCGTTCATAAATTCTACAATGTAGAACATTGTTCCAACTGTCATTGTATAGTTTACGATTTCCTTTTACATCGTTATTGTTTGAAGCGTCAAAATAAATCAAAACAAAGACTCGCTTCCGAAATCACATAAACAATTAATTATTTGTTTTATTTCTATTATACTTAAGAACATTTTTCATTGCCGATTCAGAAGTCCCACAAAACCAAATCACTTATTATAACAACAAATAAAATAAATAAATAACAAAATAAATTAAATTAAAAAAATATTCATCATTTTCCACATTTTTATTAAATTTGGTGTTTTTTATCTACATCAGTATAGACTCATAAAACATCAATATTGTTAATAACCATTTTTATTATTGCAAACGAATGCATTTTTTTCTTCTTTTTCTTTTAGAAATTTTATTTATTTACATAAAATTATTGCAAGATAGCTAACATCCTAATAATTTTGTATAAAGTTTAATTGTTTAATGTACATTTAGTTTTAGGGGACATCCATTAACTTTTCCTATGTTTTGTTTGCTGCTATTCATCACTTTCAGTCTTCAAAGGTTTAACTCGTCGGTCAATAAGTCCCGAGGCTAACTACTAAACAATTTTTGTTGCAAAATTCGACTTTATTAAAAAAAATATATATATATATAGTTTTCTTCAAGAGTGATACATTCATTCCAGCGCTTTTCTAACATTCCGATGCCTTTTTTTATAGATTGATTTATCTTTGGCCTCAAAATTTCGTATATTTCGGCAAAATCTCTTTTCCTGGACCATTGTTTTAAGTTACGCGAACAGGTAGTAGTCGCGCTGGGAGCCAGATCCGGAGAATACGGTGGTTGGGGAAGCAATTCGAAATTTAATTCATGCAATTTTGCCATCGTAGCCAACGACTTGTGGCAAGGTGTGCAAGCATTGCCTTGGTAAAAAAGCACTTTTTTTGCATTTGGAGCCGTTTATTCGCAACTTCTTCCTTCAAACGCACCAATAACGCCTTGTAAACATATCTTGTGCATCCCAAAATATCGAGGCCAAAACCTTGCAGGCCGACATTTGCGTTGTTGGTCGCTTCGGAAATCTTTCCACTCACCTGATTGATAATTTGATTCCGGAGTGTAGTGGAGGATCCATGTTTCATCCATCATCACATATCGACGTAAAAAACTATGTCCAAAATAGTGTATACACTACCTTTTGATATCTTTAAGGTGTCAGCTATCTCACGCAACTTCACTTTACGGTCTTTCAAAACGATTTTGCGTACTTTTTTTATGTTTTGTGGAATAGAATACCTGCTGAATTCGGGCGACCAGAGCGTTCAGCTCTGGTGTGTTTTTAAGGCTACCTTTAAACTCAGCAAATCAATGTTCGATGGTTGCTTTCGAAGGAGCAGTCCCTATAACACTTACCAAGCCATTGCTTTGCTTGATCCGTATTTTTACACATCAAAAGGCAGCGTTTAACCAACACACGAAATTCATCTTTTAGTAAGACAATAGTTGGATTGTTATAAAATTCGGACACAAATAAACTAAGTAATTAAAATAGTTTTACATATATGGAAAATGTGATTTTTAATCAAAAATGTTGAACTCTACATTCTTGCTTGAACGCCAAAATTTTTTAATTTGATTTATCTAATATTTTACAAATTAATATTGATAATAATTGTTTTATAAGTTTAGAACATTAATTAATAATTAATAAATAAAAATTACTTACTTGACAAATTTTCGACGTTTAAGGTTTTTAATTAATTTATTTATAAGTTAAACATTCACTCGCTGTGTAAATTTGACTGCTGACATTTCAATACAGTAGCCCGCCAAAAAATTAGAATCACTTTAAAAATTTGTTTAATAAATCCGTTTTTTTATCATTTAGTATGGCAAAACTTAAAAAAAACTACTTTTTTTTTACAAAATCCATTATTGAAGTTATATTTTTATAAACTTATGTAAATAAGACAAATAATCTATTTAGTATGTTGTTATATTCCCTTTAGTTTTAATGACTTCTTTAATTCTTTCAGGCATACTGTTTATACAGTTTTTTATCATCTGCTTAATTCCGACATCATTTTTCCAAATATCCTCAATGTTTTCCTTCAACATTTGAATGGTGTTATTTTGGCGAGCATACACTTTCGATTTGAGGTAAGACCAACAGTTTTCGATTGGGTTCATATCAGGGGAATTACCTGCCCAGGGAAGAATCGCAATATTATGTTCATCGAGCCATTTTCTGCTCTTTTTTGAATTGTGGCAAGGTGCGCCATCCTGCATCAAAGTGTATTCTGTTGCTGGCTTATTTAGGCTATTTATATACGGCAACACGACATCAGTCAACACTCTAATGTACTGATCGCTGTTCATTGTTTCTTCAACAAAGTAAATTGGCCCAGGACCTTCAGCAGAAATGCAGCTCCAAATCATCACCGAAGGTGGATGTTTCACTTTTTTTTGGATGCAATCGGCAGAATATCTTTCCTTAGGAAACCTTCGAACAAATTTAAAGGATTCTGTTACAGCTTCCAGCCGGCACTCATCACTGAAGATGACCTAACCCAATTTGAAAAAAAGAAAAAGTTGAATAGTATAGAAAACATTTCTCTAAACCACTTAACTCCCAATATTTTGGCATCTTACCTTATTCCAGTCATTCTGTGTGTAAGCCTGATGAAGTTTAGCCCAAATCAATCGCTGTTTTATCATATGTTTTGTCAGTTTTGGTTTTTTTGCTGGACGTCGACATTTTAGATGTTTCGTAGCAAATATTCGTTCGACGCTTCGAAGAGAAATATCCACCCCTCCATCGTTCAAATCTTTAACAATTTCTTTATCTGGTTTTCTTCTGTTCTGTATTGCCATTCTAACCACTTTTGTTTTGACCCGTTCAGTTATTTTCGCTTTTCTTTCACAATTTCCTCTTCGGTTTATTATAAGACCACTACGTGTATTTTGCGAATTTATGGCTTTTGCAATTTTAGACACCGTTGGCTGACTCACATTAGTCTTTCTGGCTATTCCCTATGTGAATACCTTTTACTGTCAAGGTACGCAAATATCGAAGCCTTAATATCGCGCGAAACATCTTTTTTTCTACCCATCTTCCTTAAAATGCTAATAGCTATTTATAATTTAAAAAAATACCGAAATTAAACGAAGGTAGAGCAAAATGTAGTATCGAATTTTACTTACCTAATAGCGATACACAATTAAATCATAAAAGAAATACCAAAAACACAATTAATCAGCGTAAATTATGGAAAATTTTGCCTTTATTTTCAAACGTATTTGAAACGAAAAAAAAACAGATGTTGTTTCTAACGAGTTACGATTTTAAATGCGCATTTTTTCGTTTATATACTCGTTTATATTTTATTTGTTTTATCTGTGATTTTACGTTAAACTGCGAATACATTACGCAAAAAAAAATATTTTTGATTATGTGCAGCTATTTACAGAAAATAATACTCTGTCAAGAAAGTAACGGGAATTGGCCATTTAAAAAGCCCACTTAAAAGGATTGTAAATTTTTTTGTCGCTAAGTTGGCACAAGTGTCCTCTATCTTGACGTGGAGTTTGAGCGCGATCTGTCATTTAGTTTGTTTACAATGCTCAAATCCCCTTACAAAGCGCGATTAGCTTTTTAAATGACCAATTCCCGTTACTTTCTTGACATAGTGTATATACGCAGTTTAAATTTTTTAGTCGAAAACATTTCATGATAGGACCCCAGAAAAATACACTAGTATCTATGAAATGAATTACATGTATTCTGCAAGTTGTTCTTATTTCGAAATTGTAAGGTTTATCACCTTGCAGTAATTTCTCAGAAGTTGATGTTATATTTGAAAGGCGTTTACTTTTTTTCTACAAAATACGGCAAAACTACAGACATACGTTCGATAGCACCTCTTATATAGTTATTCCTCCATGCTCAGGGTAATAAGAACTTTGGTTCGAAAGTTGACAACCGTAAAAATTATGGGAAATTTGGGAAATGCTATATTTCCACTAAAAAAATGATTACAAAACGAACCAAGAAAATATGTTGATCATCAGCTAATCTACATGCATTTTCTAAAAGTCTGTAAAATTTGTATTTATTTTCTGTCGGGAAAATCGACCAGTTTCAAACTTTTTTCATTATATACAATGGGAAAGAAAATTAAAACTGTTTTGATTTACTTGACTTTTGGTACCTATACAAAGAAAAAATATTTTATGATTGTAATTACGTTTTGCGCCATCTCGGAAAGTTCATAGAAAATAGGGGGATATTACGAATTGCTACTCAAAAAAACATCGCAATATAACTCAGAAAATCTTATATATTAATACTCTTAATTTTTTCATACTCAACCCTAAAATCACCCCTAAACATGATCCGATCCGTTAAATTTTTTCAGGGTAAGTCGACATAAATATTGCGCTATGCGTAGGTATCAAAATCGGAAAAATTCCACCGGGAAGTACCCGAAACGGGTACCTCAGGTGGTTTCAGAAAATTTCCTAGCGCTAGGAAAAAATATGCTAGGAACATATATGAATTTACTTTACTTTTGATAAAAGTGAATCAAATTTACATCTTAAAAAATCTTCTTAATCATTTCTTAACCAAAAATTCAATAAAATGTATTCACGTGACTGATTATTCAGTCACATGTCAGCTAGTTATGCTAATCATTCTTAATTGATTCTGGAAAAATTTGATTTTAACATCCACCACATTTCACATTTCCAGGAGGTTGTTCCGAGTTGGTAAAATAAATTTCTCGTCTAAATTATCGACTAACTAAATCGTTGGTTAGTACCATAGCAATATATACTTAGAAAGAATGTAAGCAAATGTCAAGCGTCACAACTTTGGAGAGAAAAAGACAAAGCTTATAAAACAACAGGGCCATATTTAGATTTTTTCAACAAAGTGCCATGAAATTATTAAGTTAAAATTAAAAGGTCATTTACTACATAGACTTATATTTTTAGAATTATATTTTTTTGATAATATAAAATAAAAACTTACTTGGTCTAGGGACAACTTTCGTTTACGTGAATTTAAACAAAATTAATTAATTAATTAATTTCTAGCATAATATGCTTTAATACACTAGTCACTATTTTTACCTTGTCACAAATTATTAAAACTAGTCACAGAATCTCAAAATATTCGAGGGTTGCCTTTTATAAATCGGGATTGGGTAACCCTAGTGCCGCCATCTGGTAACTGACGTCCCTGTCGTAAAGTTTGACATTTTAGACGGTATATTTATTCAGAACGTTTTTTTATACCGCCGCTATTATTTTTTATTAAAGTGATTTCAAAATTTCATTTCAATGCATAAATTGAACTAAATTAACATTTTCATGCGATTATTTTTTAGAACTTTCGACGTGGATTAATTGATGTGATGAATTTAATTCGCCTTTGGCGATTAAGCACAAAATCGGTTCTTGTTCCGAAAAACATTGATGCTTTACATAAATTGATCTTCATGTCACTTGTCGTGAGATTGAAGCATCCTTGGGAATTAGTGGGACCAGCATACATTCTGTATGGTATGAATATAGACCTTCCAAATAGCATTTTACCTGTTATTAAATCTGCAAGTCAAGACGATAGTTCTACTTCTGGTGTAACAAATAAACCGATTTGTGGTACTAAGTACTATAATGAAAATTTTGGCGTTAAAACGATTATACCGATGCTTTGGTTACACCTATCGAAATTCAATACCGATACAACCGAAAATGATATTTTGTTAATGGTAAAAACATGTTTGGATACTTATAATTGTAAGGTATTTAAATTATTGCCTAAAGGAAGAAATCTTGGCTCCTTACAATATACATGTTTCAAATTGGGTTTATCTGCTGATTTACGTCATAAGGCTCTTGATCCTAATATTTGGCCAATTGGAGTAAATATTCGGGAATTTAATAATGTAAATCATACGAAGTTTCGCATTCCTGCTGCAATCAAAAGATTAATAGATTAAATTATCCTTCATGTAGTGGTATAGCTGTTCCAAGTGACAATCCGCAGGTAAATATGGATTCATGTTTAAAGTTTGGCCACTTAAATGTTCGAAGTTTAGTAAAATATTTTGATGACGTTACAATTTTATTAAATTGATTGATTGATTGATTTTGAATGTACGACCAAGTTCTTAGGCTTGAGTTCCCGGATGACGCCGGGTCCACCGTACACCCTTTTTTACACATAACAAAACCGAAGGATTGGATAGGTTAGTTAAGTGGGACAGAATCGGCCCGGTTACAGACACCTAGGTATAGCCGATAGTTAGTAACACAAAGACAACACAATTCTAATCTACTAGATGAAGGATAAAGGCTTAATAGGTTAATGGATAACGATGGTATTGGTCTTCAACAATTGCTTCTTTAAAACGGCAACCTAAGAAAAAATATTATTATTACACATGCATCTGGAATTTTCCTGAAATTTAATTCTATTAATACTTTTCGGCTTCCTAACCAAAATTGGTTGACTCGACCCGTTACAGACACCTGTGTAAAGTGGTTAGTAATAAAATGACAACACAATTCTAAACTACACAATCAGCAATTACAATGAAGCATTAATTCACAAGCATCTGTAAATTTCCTGAAATTTAATTCTAAATTCATATTTTCCGGCTTCCTAAATAATTGAAACATTTATTAATTTAATCATTCTGCAACTCCGCAACTTACAGTAGAATTTCCTGAAACCAAAGTTATTTGAACTATATTCAAAATAATTCTAAAATTCATTAGTATTTAACCGTTGAATTGGGCGAACACGAAATAGCAAAAAAAAAAAAAAACAGATTAACTATCCCTTAAAATATCCATCCATTAAAATATCCCTTAAAATATCCATCCATTAAAATATCCTAAATAATTAAATAATTTAGAATTCGCAAAAATTTCGCATGTTTACTAAAAAAATTTTTATCCATCCTTTTTCACAAGGAAACAAATACTTTTATCACTGCTTTTGCACTAGTTCTGGAACTTCTTCTACGTTTGCTGGGGATATATCACATACAATTAATCTCAGACATGACACATGCAACTCGTCTATGACTTGTCACCTCGTATTAGACTTGTCATAAACGATTCATCTCAGACTGGTAACAAACGTAAATTAGTAATTAGTGTGTCGTCGGTGGCTTTCCTGGTGGAAGGTAATATTTAAGTAAAGGCAACTAGATAAAATTTGAAAAAATTATTCTAAAATGAATGATAAATAAGTTTATTTTATAATTTTTATAATTAAATACAAATCGTACCAGTATCTTAAAAGAGGGATAATATGTACTAGTATATTAAATATATTTGAATGAGATTTCCTGAGAACCGAATAATTTTAATATAATATCTCGGCACTGTACATGTAGATTAATATTTAGGGTTGATTTGAAATTGGGAATTAATAATTATAATTCTTGTACTAAAACAGTCAAGATTGGCAACGTTGCATTTTATGACAAACATCCAGTCGTTGGAGTATTGAAGTATACAAACCTTCTCTTTCTTTTGAATAATTATATTAATTATATCAAATATTTCTAGCTTTTCAGTTACATAGATATAACGAAGTTGCCGATAAACAATTCTTTATGTTAAGATTGTTAAAATCCCAAATCCAATGCAAATAATATTTCTATTTATAAAGCAAAAATATCGCTAATAAGCTGTGAGAAAATACTAGGAACCCATTGAGTGTCACAAAAAGGCAATTTTGCGGTAAATAATAGGATTCGTTACCAACTCCAACATAGTTGCAATTAATCTTGCAAAAATGATGGATTATGAAGGAAATACAATATAGAAAACAGCTAATCATAAATTACCTACACTATATTCTCAATGCACAGAAGAAATACGGAAACGGAAAATTCTATCGCTAATCAAACCAAAATAAAAATATAACAATTTATTACACAAACGCTGAATAATAGGATGAAGGAACATCACCAAAATAGCTCTCTCCGAAAATCTCCGAAATCAAAGCGTGGAAGAAACCACCTCTACAAACAATCGTAGTAAAATGTACCAAGAGAATTATGCAATGTCCATCCAGGAGCTAAAATTATCTCGAAACGATCCCAACAGACGGCATGAATCTTCCCACCATGAAACCACTACCATCCACCAAGCGACCTCCTGCCAACACCACCATTCAACAAAAACCACGCTTCACAAAGCCGTGACGAATCCATGACAGATCACAAACGAACCATGGCTACCCTACAGCCCAAAAACTTCAGGGTACGACCGATCATACCAAAACACCCAAAATGATTCAGCCCCCACCAAATCGACGGCAAACTCCAACAAAAACACCCGAAGCATTCAGCAAAGAAACCAATTTGGACATACAAATCCAACATTCAGGCAATGATTCAATACAAAACTGCAAATCCGACCTCATACACTAACAAATGAGAACTACCTCAAGTCCTAAACAAAACAACTCAAAACAGTCAAAAATACCTTATAAATACAGGTAACGACAGAACACACATGAACACAACTCTCCGCAAGTTGAGAAACACAACGTTCAACGAACAACCACCACAAACCGCAGACACCGAGCCATTACTCACCATGAACGAAACCCATTCAAATCACTCCAAATATCAAAAAAGATTCACTGCAATACAGCTGCAGCACATCCTCGCCGCACATCCTGTGTAAACCAATCACACACATACACCACTCGTCAAAATCTAATCCAGTTTTCACACCACAGAGAAAAAGTATAACCCCCTCCCAATCGCCAAAAATATACATTCCTTTATATGTACAATATTCATTTTACGCGATCTCGACCTGCGACAACATCCACCCCTTGCCGATGACGCCAACCCAGGTCGACAAGGAGCGGTCAACGTCAGCCGCCTCTCCACAACGACGGCAAAAAATCTCACAAAGTTAACAAAAGTCTAAATTATTATACATATAACAAATCAACAAATTATGAACAATTAAAGTCTAATCGACTTTCCCAATTCACAAATTGAATCATCCACATTCAAGAACATTTAGTGCAAATCCAAAGAAATTCGCCCATTTAGACAACGTAATACGAAGTCTTAGTGTAATCCACTACAAAAATATAAATACAACCGTGAGAGAGCAGAGAATATTATACGATCATTTTGTTTATATTTTGCGCATCCCATATACCATATTTTCACTTATATGTATATCCTTAAATAAAAAAATTAAAAGAAATAAGGATTTCAGTACAACATGCAATACAGACTTGATATCCAAATTTTAAATTAGCTTTTTGGTCGTGATTTGTTCAACTTTTCCAAGAAAATACCATCTACTCATATAACGAAATTCAACAAAATCACTGTGTACATAAAAAACTATAAACAATACGTATGCGAGAGAAAAAACAAAATTATAAAATTAGAGACCACGACAGTATCATAGAAACAGATTACATAGAATGAATGCTAGCAACTGTCGTCACAAACTGTTTCATACCACAACAACACAAATAACTCATCCATACGATTCATTGATTATTATGTAATAAAATATAATGTATAATGTAAAATAAAGTAATAAAAATAACACTTATCTTAAGCATCCTTTGTAATCAAAAAAGTCCTACAAATTGAATATTAACATACAATGCGTACGATGCATTCAAACAACCGTGTCGAAAAACATATAAACGAAATTGTTATATACATATCAGACACCATTGCAAGCGCACCGCACACAAATTAATATATTAACACAATACGTATAACTTTTCACTTTACTTATTACTTCTTTACACACAAATTATTATTAATATTATTATTTATTTATTTCATAAGACATATATTAATAAATAATATTATGATTAATATTATAATTAATCAATTATTAACACATATTTAAACTATTTATTTATTTATTTAAAGGAGAGACAAAAATCATGTCTTTCCTTTACGACGTTCAATCGCCGACCCACCGATGACGTTACAATTTTATTAAATGAGTACAAATTTGACTTCCTTGCGTTAACAGAAACTCTTCTAAGCTGTACAATTTTAAACAAGTCACTTCGTATCAATAATTATAATATTATCCGTTTTGACTGAATGAACAATACGCGATAGGGTGGAGTTGCCATTTATTATCGATCTGCATTAAAAATCAAAAAAATATTCTCCGGTGCCTTTGGTAAAGTAGAAATTTTAGTATTGGAGCTTACGGAACGTATTGGTAAAATCCTTATAATTATTATTTATAATCCCTCTCCTGCTTGTGCCGATGATGTTAATAATATTTAATTGCTTTTTTTAGAATATCTATCACAACATAAGAAAGTTATATGTTGCGGAGATTTTAATTTTAACATGTTGATAAATAATAAGCTATGTGATTTGTTGAGGTTACATAACTTGTGCTATTTACCTTTTAATCTAACTACCAGGGCGGATTGAAAATGAAGCACCTAAGTAGGAAAACAAAATTTTTTTTTGCCAAAAACCATTTATTTCTCAACATAGTCTCCATTTAGTTCGACACACTTAGTAAGACGATATTCCAACTTTTTTATACCGTCTGCGAGCTATTTTTTCAAGTTTGGAAACAGGAAAAGTCACTAGGAGCTAAATCTGGACTATAAGGTGGATGATCAACCAATTCGAAGTATATTTCACGTAATTTTAGCATTTGTTCGAATTTTAGCATTTGTTTAGTTTTTGTTCGACACTGAGCAAACGCGGCACCCATCTTGACGATAGCTTTTTCATATGCAAATGTTCATGCAAAATGTTGAACACACGTTCATATGATATGTTTACCATTTCAACAATCTCACGCAACTTGACTCGGCGATCATTCATAACGATATCGAGGATTTTCTTGATATTTTCTTCAGTAACCACCTCTTTTGGCCTTCCTGTTGATGGTATTGTTGCAGTGCTTCTTCGGCCGCGTTTAAATTTAGCAATCCAATATTTTACCATGTAATCTGACGGAGCAGACTCACCGTAATGTTTATCGAGCTTTTCTTTTGTCTCTTTCGCCGTTTTCCCTTTCAAATAATAGTGTTTAATCACTGCACGAAATTCGTTTTTTTCCATTTTTCAAGAAACACAAAAGTTGCTTACTTCAAACGACTACAACAAATAAACTAATCGATGAATTTGGGTCAAATTTTAACAGCTGACGTTTGACAGATCGCAATTTCTAAAAAACAATTTTTTTTTGTGTTTGTGCTGCCATCTAGCGCTAGGTAGTTTCATTTTCAATCCGTCCTCGTAGATTAGACAGCACTTTATTAGATTTAATTATTTTATATGTGGCCGATAAATGTAATATTATTTCTTTTGGTCAATTAGCGGTACCTGCCATTTCGGATCATGACTTGATTTATGCTTACTACAAATTCTGTCGTACTAGAGACAAAATTTATTATTCCATAGTTCGCGATTATAACGCTATTAACTAGGAACATTTTATAGACCATTTCCTTTGTTTCACCCCTTCGGTGGATTCTATTTTTATAATGACATTAACGATATCGTTCATAAATTTAATACATATGTGTTACAGTTAGATTCTGCTTGTATACCTCGGAAACGAAGTATTAAAAAATGTCCTACTGCTCCTTGGTTAAATGCACAGATTTTGGACTTAATGGCGCGTAGAGATTTGGCTTACAAAAAATATAAAAGATCGAATTTAGTAATTGATTTGGAATCGTTTAAATTTTTTAGAAATAAAACTACTGCGTACATCAATCAAGTGAAAAATAAGTTTTATTTTGGGAATATGCATAATCCTAAATTAACATGGAACCACTTAAAATTGCTTGGTATTTCATGTTCGTCTACTGAAGGAATTATTACTTTTTCTGCTAATGACATATTAGACGGTATAAGTAATTTTAGTGAATCTTTATGTGTTTTGCCTTTACCGAATTCTGATTATAGTAGTTTCAATGGTTACATATTTGCATTCGATTGTGTTGATGAGCTGATGGTACTGAATGCCATTAAATCTATTAAATCAGATTCAATGGCATATGATATGATTGACTTTAAAATATTAAAATTATTTATTGATTTGTTTTTGCCACATATCACATTCATTGTCAATCAGTGTTTAACGAAATCAGTATTTCCTAATTTATGGAAAGTGGCTTCGATTATTCCTCTTCCTAAGAAGGATGTTATTTCCACTGTTTCTGACATTCGGCCGATCAGTATTTTGCCAGCTCTTTCTAAAGTTTTGGAAAAAATTATGCAAATACAAATGCTTGAGCATCTTAATTGTTTCAATTTTCTTTGTAAATTCCAATCGGGTTTCAAATCTGGTCATAGTATTACAACCGCACTTATTCATATAGTCGATGATATTTCTGCTATTATGGATAAGCGAAGCTCATTTGCGATTTTAATACTATTGGACTTCTCTAAGGCTTTTGAAAAAGCTTCAGTTGTATTATAAGTTCTCTAATTCTGCTATTTTATTGCTACATTCATATTTCAATAATCGCAAACAATTTGTAAAACATGGTGATGATATTTCCAACCTACGCGATGTGTTTGTTGGTGTTCCTCAAGGATCAATTTTGGGTCCTTTACTTTTCTCTATTTACATTAATGATCTACCCTGGCATATTTTAAATTGTCATTATCATTTTTATGCTGATGATTTGCAATTATATATTGGCGGTGACTTGTCGAATATATATGAAATTGTGAGATATCTGAATCACGATCTTAACAATGTTTCGCTATGGTCCAAAAATAATGCACTTACCATAAATCCAACTAAAAATAAAGCATTATTTTTCTCGAAAAATCGCTCCCATAGTATTGTACCTGAACTCTTTTTAAACAATGATACTATTTTATTTGTTCCTAATGTTAATAACCTAGGTCTAATCATGTATGTTCGTTGTGTCAGCGAGTTAATTATAGTTTATACTCGCTAAGGTTAATAAAAAAAAATTTGTCCAGTTGACTTACGGATATACTTGGTCAAAAGTTTGGTTATACCAATTTTCTCATATTGTGATGCAATATTTTCAAATTGTGACAGTTCGTCAAAACGTTTGCTTCAGGTTACTTTTAACAATTGTGTACGTTATGTTCATGACCTAAAGAAATTTGATCACGTTTCTGAGTTTAAACATTCGATTCTTGGTTGTGACTTGTTTGAGTTTTATCGTTATAGGACTGCTCTATTTATTTTTCGAATAATTAAATCAGGATGTCCATTGTACTTGAATGATAAATTAAATTTCTCTCAGTCATTACGAACAAAAAATATTAATTTACCCGTTAACAGAACTAATGTTTATAATAATTCGGGTTTAACAAATGCGATTGTCACTTGGAACAGTTTACCATCTGCGGTAAAAACAATAACCTCTGTTAATAATTTTAAAAAAGTTATATTTAATTTAATAGCGGATAAATAATTTTTGCTATGTTTAAATTGTACATATTTGTATCATTTATTGTTGTATATATTTCTGTATATGATGAAAAATTCCTGAAATCACAAATTTTTGTAAGTCATGTTTTAATTTTATGATTTTTATGTTTTGAATGTGTAGTCTTGATTGAAAAAAAAAAAATTTGAAATACTTTAATATTTGTTGTTGTTAAAGATTTAGGGTGTCAAATTTTGAGGAAAACGATAATCATGATGTTGTTTATATGTCAATAAAATGAAAAATAATTGTCCGATAATTATGATTTTGGGCTCATGTTAAATGTAAGTTAATAAGGATTTCTAAAAAAATATAAAAATATTATATTGTTTAAATCCTTCTTCTCTAAATTTCCCGCCAAAATGTTCTTTTTAAATTTTCTCAAAAACCTATTTTTTTTTTTTTTTTTTTCTAGAATTCGATAATTAATATTTTACAACATATCAAAAAACTAGAATACCGTTATTTTTTGTTTTCTTGCAAAAATCGTTTTAGTAAGAGAAGCATTTCATTTTTATATGGAAAAACTGTATTTCAGTGGATATTTCTCAGTGTTTTGAAATTGTTTACAAAAAGGATAGTTCAGTTAAATTATTAACACTAGATATACCGATAATTTGACCATACCTATTTCTACCGACACCAGTCAAAAGGACTGGTTTTAGAAAAAATGGTTAGTGGGGTTTCCGGTCTTAATGTATTTTAAAAAAATGATAAATTACTTCAATTAAGTTAATTGTAATATATTATTATAAGTAGTAAAAAAAATAAGGTGAAGTAGTAAATTGAAAATATAAATTTTAAAACCAGTCATTTTGACTGGTGTGGTAAATCTAGTGTTAATATTTATTATTCAAATTTAATTACATATATTTAAAATTTCAAACCCAAATTCTTTTGATAATTTTATTTTATTGTTTAACATTAAATCTTATTCAAATTACAATTTAAATTTAACATAATCGTCAGAATTAGAATATTTTTTACATTTCAAATAGCCATCCTCTGTTGGAATAACTGCATGGAAACCGTGAGTTCCTTTTACTGTTTTTAAATTTTCAAACCTAGTTGCAAGTTTGATTTGCTTGGATTTATGTTCTGCGTCTGAACAAAATCCAAAATTGATATCTGTCTTCAACGTTTTAGCCCATTTAAATAATTCATCTGTATTGGTTATTGTACTGCTGTATTCCATTGTGAGACTAGCTCTGGATGCCATTCTTTTGATGGTACCTCCTACTCCATCACATGGACCTTTTCCATGAGCTGTTGCATGGAAATGCCATTCACAATCAACTCCAAAATCCTCTTTGTGTTTTAAGATGTTCTTAAAATTTTTCTTATTTTTATAATGCGTGACTGCCCCATCGGTAATATAATAAATTTTAGATAAACTGGATATTTTAGTTTTCAAGAACTGCATCAATTTTTCAATGAATAAGTCAACCGCTACAGTATCGTGGTGAAGACAATCCGATATTATAATGAAGATGTGGTGAAGTAATTTGCCATCCAAATTTTGGTAAATTACAAATGGATGAATAGTCGCTTGCTTATTATTCCAATGAAATCCTTGTGCGGCATTTTGCATTATAAATGCATAATTTTCTGCAAAATCACATAAAACTATCACCTCCGTAGACTTCAGCGACAATTTTTTATTTTTTAAGAAGTTGGACTGCTGAAGTGAAATGAAGCAATGAGGTGGCAGATTCTTCAGCTTATTCATGAAATAATCCAGAAATTCATCCAACGGTTGAGAAAAGGTCTCCTGATTGCACCTATCGGTAGAAACCCACTGACTAAATTTTAACTCAGCATCCTCGCAGCCATGTTCCCGAAATTCATTTTTCAAATATTCTTTAAAGTTATCCAGTCCTGGGCAGCTTTCGCATTGTAGAAGGTAACATGTTGGTGTAGGCTCATCACATAAAATATTTGAAATACAATCCCGGTAGTGCGCTATCTTTCCGTTGGTAATAGTTTCCATATTGGTGCCATAAATAATTAACTTTACATTTTGATGTATGGTACACACGCAGACTGTGTGCGTTCCACTACTACCTGGTTGTACACAGTATTTTGGACGAAGTAGTGAAAATTTAGAAAAACCAATTTTTTTTGATTCGTCATCCTGATACATCGTCTTATATCCTTCGTAGCACTCTTTCAATGTACACATCATTAGCCGCTTTTGAACTTTAACTTTATCGACTGTTAAACAATCGTTTTTGCCTGGCATTATCCGACTAACATCATCATCAGTATAATAAGATAATACTGCTTGCTTCAGCTCATCACTTATTCGCTTTCCTACTTTAGCTGCTGGATGACTTAGTGGACCATTCTTGTCTCGTAGATCTTTAGCGGTTCGCACCATATGTTGCTTGCCTTGAACTCATTCTGGATTTCTTAAATGGTTAATGATTTTGGCAATATAGTAAGTAGCTGAATCTTATCACTGGTTTTCTCCAGTTCTTCGAATTTAGCTTTTAGATCACCAATCAATTCATCATAAAGTGCAACCTTCCTTTGATCTTCGGTTGACTGATTCGAAAGCGGCACGATTCCCGGAACCAAAGATGTTGAAGGTGTTATTGAAGCTAAATTTATTACTGTTTGCTGCTGATGTTTTGGCCTGGCTTCTAACGTACTCGGATATATAGGAGACTTTCCAAGAAAGGGTAACACTTCATTCATTTTTTCCAAAACGGACACATTTTTTAAATAACACTCTTCACTATCACTGCTATTATCGTTATCGGCTATTTGCGGTGTTAGAGGGGATGTTGTTGATGGTCCCGCAACTGGTGACAACTGTGATTCTATTTTTCGTCGTTTGCAGGTAATATTTATATAGCACGTTGAACAGAGATACAAATTATCTTGATTCTCAACTGATTGTGGCATAAATTGCTTAACATAATCCTAATCGAAATTTATCCATTATCAAATTTAGCGCACTAGTACTTATTTAGCCACTTAAACTTACACTCAGTTTAACACACTGTTACTTTTTCAAATTTTAAAAAATCTTACTCCTTATTTAAAATGTTGTCTACACTTCACAATGTCAACTAATCAAAAATTTTAATTTTTACTCCTATTTATATCAACAATGTTCTTTTTTTTGTTTTCAAAAGAATTACTCATCGTTTAACAGGTACGTCTGCGTCAAGTAAAAATAATCCACCCTCAATAAAAAAGAGGGAAACAACATAAAATACAATAATAAAATACAAAACACACAAATTAAGTGAACTACCACTTTTGTAAACAATTTCAAAACACTGAGAAATATCTATATAGCTTTCCATATAAAAATGAAATACTTCTCTTACTAAAACGATTTTTGCAAGAAAACAAAAAATAACGGTATTCTAGTTTTTTGATATGTTGTAAAATATTAATTATCAAATTCTAGAAAAAAAAAAAAAATTAGGTTTTTGAGAAAATTTAAAAAGAACATTTTGGCGGGAAATTTAGAGAAGAAGGATTTAAACAATATACTATTTTTATATTTTTTTAGAAATCCTTATTAACTTATGTTCTTTAACATGAGCCCAAAATCATAATTAGCGGACAATTATTTTTCTTTTTATTGCGATAAATACAATACCATGATTATCATTTTTCTCAAATTTTGACACCCTGTATCTTTAACAACAACAAGAACCAAAAAAAATTAAGTGTCTCAAAATGTTTGTTTTAATCAAGGCTACATATTCAAAACATAAAAATCATAAAATTAAAACATGACTTATGGCTCCATAGAGTGAATTTGTGATTTCAGGAATTTTTCATCATATATTATTGCCATAGTTTTTAATATGTTACATAATTATTATTGTTTTTTTTCCATTCAATTATATTATTAAGTTGTAAATATGTTGATGTACAAAAGCTAAGGCTTATACAGTTGTAATAAAACATTATTATTATTATTATTATTAATATTTGGTCGTCAAAAATATTTGTTCGCTTTGGATCGCACATAATTTGACAAACGCTCAAAAAAGACTCGTGTTAATTGGTCGAAAGAAATGCTCGAAAAATATCAACGACATGTCGTAACCGTACCATTGGTGCAACGTAGAACGGTGATTTCTGATTGGCACACAATCATTTGCCTGTCATCGGCACAAACAACTGAATATTTTTGAGCGATCAACACATCGAATTAATGGGTTATATAGTCTTGATTTGGCATTCTAAGACTTTTTTATTCTCGCAAATCAAAAATAAATTGCTCCGAGGTCAACGTTTTTCGACACCTGAAGAAGTGGTTGATGTGTTCAAAATGCATGTTTTGGAGGTATCTCAATCGGAGTGGAAAAGGTGCTCGATAATTGGTTGAAACGTATGCAAAATTGTATTGATCTTCATGGAGAATATTTTAAGAAAAACAATAAAGCCATTTTTGAGAAATAAATATTTGTGTTAGTTCTCTGATCCCGAAATATAAAAGTCAACTCTGATTTTACTTAATAAAGTAGTAAACAAAAAAAAATTAATAAAAATAAAAATGGCTTCCTACCGCATCAAAAATTTATCTTCCGTCCGGTGTGTGCATAAAAAATAAAAAAATCGTATCTATAAGTTTTTCTTATTTTCGAGCGAGAGCACGCACACTATTTTTTTAAATTGACAGCTAAAATTTAACGAATGTCTGTTGGGTTTCTTAAATAACAATTAAGTTTTGCTGGGTAATAACACTGAAATGCCATTTATCGCATTCTTATTTGTTTATTAAGTTGTTTTTTTTATTGGATCCCACTTTAACCCTGAACCATACATACTTGGAATAACAAGAATAATAAATTTAACAAATTGAACGAAAATACAATTTATTTATTCATGTTGGACGTTTTAGCCATAGATAATCTAAAATATGTTTTTGATGTAGTCCTAAAATCTTAAACTGAACCGCTGTTCAGAAAGAGACGTCTGCATTGACCGGAATAAATAGTAATCTGACGAGCTATGTCTAGTGGATACGGCGGGTGGGGTAGAACTTCGTAGTCCTGTCCTTTTAAATAATTTTTCACAACGTTTGCAACATGCGGTTTTGCATTGTCATGCTGAAAAATTAATTTGTTGTGTTTATTCACCCATTCCGATCGTTTTTCCTCTATAGCTCGCTTCAAACGTATTAGTTGTCATAGTTTCACCTGATACCAGCAGACTCGTTCTATGCACCTATATTGAATGATTCGATAGAAAGATATCTCGACATATAAAAATCCTATAGATCAAGTTGTTTAAAAATTAGGAAAACAATTTTTAATATCATTGTATACAAGTTCTTTAACATTCAAAGTGAAAACGATAGCATTAAATATTCATTTTCATAGAATTCGTACATTTCCTCAAATAAGCGAATAAGAAATTTTTTATTTTAGGGCTTCTAAATTTTTGACCTATCCATGAATTATCTCGAACAAATTAACCAAATGAACCTAATGCTTAAATAACTAGAGAACACTGCCAGATCAGGTGGTAATATGATGTTATAATATGATAAACGCGTACATCGTATCCACGAGGTCAGTCCTAGTAGGTATGTATACCACAATCCTGCAGTAAACGTAGCGCAATAAAAGAAAATATACAACAAGAAATTCATTTTGTTCGACATACAAACACAAAATCGTTTCTGATTTTCTGAGTTTTTGGAATTTTCGAAGAAGGGGATGGTCCCATAATCATACATTTCTCTTTCTAACATTCATTTTATAAAAAACTTTGGCGATTTAGAAATCAAACGATTGATATTCGTAAGGAAACAAATTTAAAAAATCATTTCCTTCCTTTATTCTGTCATCCACTTACTTTATTCTAAAAGTTCTAAGCAAACTAAAAATTAATGGCACTATAGTCTAAATAGATAATTTAACTAAAATTAGTTTAAGTTAATAATAATTTTTGACATGTCCAAGAATTCCGACATTTTATTGATCTTAAAAGGTGTTTGCAAAAAATTAACTACACGAGTTTATACAATTAGAACACAACATTTTGTTATCATGTATCTAATGTTTAGACAACTAGAGAACGCTGTCATATGGACGTACATCTTGATGGAGGTCCATGATGGAGGTCTTGCTAGTTATGTAAAGCACATTTGGAGTAAGTGTAATCCAATATCAAAAGCATATTTAAGAAACGGATTGTACTTAAGAATTATGCGAGTTCAGGTCCTGCTTGTGGATAATGATCTACACTACCTCCACCAAACATTATTGTCAATTATCAAACGCCAAGCTGCCCCATGTTTATAATTTGACATTCGAGATTTTTTTCTTATGCTCATTTGTGTTTTGTGTATTGCTTTTTAAAGTTTAATTTTGTTTTAAAAGAGTTGTTGCTACTACGTAGTAAGTAGTAGTACATTTTGTAGCAACACCATGCCATCTTCCAGAATTACAACATTTCTCGCATCTACGTCACGCATAAATTATGCACATCTGTTTTCAGCCTAACACATTCTTTTCTGTACTATTTAAAAATCTTGCATGTGCTGCCCCTTACTTGATATTATGCAACTACAAATGAAAATGACTGGTTGCAATACTGCTTTGAATTATATTTACAAATATAAAAAATTCGTGTAATAATGGGTTTCCCAATAGGAATGATATGATTTTTAAGTGACGTTTCGGTCATTTGTAATATGTCATGATCTGTCATTTTTTGTTTCATTGTATTCGGTAATGTTTACAATTTCATCATGGTGAGATATACGCAAGAACAACGTTTACAAATTATTCAGGAACAACTTGAAAACGATAACGTTTTTTGTAAGAAAATCATCTTCTCCGATGAGACTCACTTTCATCTGAGTGGTGCGGTAAATAAACAAAACTGTCGATTCTGGTGCGAAGAAAATCCACAAATTTTTCATGAAAAACCATTACATTCACCTAAATTGACAGTTTGGTGTGGTTTTTGGTCTAGTGGAATCATCGGTCCGTATTTTTTTTTTCGAAATGAAGCTGGTAACACCGTTACTGTCAATGGAGATCGGTATAAGAAGAAGAAGTTGATCTTGACAACATTTGGTTCCAACAAGACGGGGCTACGTGCCACACAGCAAGTGCAACAATTGAGTTATTGCGAATCATATAACTCTTATTGGAAAACCCTCTACAATCAGAACATTGCAATATGAGTGACCAGCGGGATAAAATGGAAGCAATCTGCCTATCCTCAGCAGATGATTTCGAGGGATTTCCGGACGAGATATTGCATAATGTTACAACTAGTAACCAATTCAAAGTGTTAATGGATAATCCAAATATTAACGGTACACCAATAACAAATTGTGCAAGTTCAACAAAATATTGCCCCCCTGTTACTGTTAAAAACGTTAGTTACACTAATGCCAAACAAATGTTGATCAATTTAATGTTCCTGAAAATAAATGTAGAATTAAATTAACTGGTGATGAAATAAGAGTTCAGTGTAAAAAATACAGCCCACCACAAAACCACAATCAATTTTTGTATGCGGAACAACGTAGAATTCTTTACTTAATAATTCCCAGAAGACAGAACAACTAATTTATTAATTAATTGATTATGTAACAGTAACAACAGATTTGTGAACTGCACCCTACATTGTGAGCATGAGAGCTCATTTGTATGAGGTATGTGGCTCAAAATTATCCAAAAAATGTAATTGCCTTTAAAATTTGTATTTATTTTGGATAATTTGCTGCTTAATATAGAGATTTATTGTGCCCCTTGGTTATCGCATATCGCGAAATTATCTTGACTATTTCTTATTCCAATAACAGCTGCTCCGAGTCCACCTATATTCCGATAGTGGATTCAAATGTAATACATGCGGCCTTCATTATCAATTTAACAATCTTGTTTTAAGTTAAATTGTTATTATAACTAATATATGAATAGTTCTAAAATATTCTATATGAAAAAACAAGCAAAATAAACAAACACGTCTGTCTGTCGTAAAATTCAAAGGCAAATAACCACACACTGAGTGGTCTATTCGATACGAATTTTGATGCATTAAAAACTGAATTAGATTTTCTCGGATTGAAATCACTAGTTGAACTGTAAGAAATATAAGATACGACGATAATACATCGTCGCAGTAAAAGAGGACCAATACAATGTTCATGCTACCTAAATTATGCCCACGCTGCAGCCAACTGCAACTCAAAATTTCGATGTTCATTCTATGCCAGTGAAAATAAAAAATAAAATTGCCTAATTTGCAACGATGGCTTAGATAAGGAAAATTTGACTAAAAGACATCCTAAGCGCTGTAATTGTAACAGAGAACATGAGGCAACTTCATACAGTTATCCAAAAAACACGAATTTCTGGCTAATCAATGGCTCAAGCGTAGCTCTCCAAAAATTGAAAGGTCACTTCCAGACTGCCGATACAACCATAGAACCGTCCGAATTCTCAGCATTGAGAACTTAATCTTTCATCCAAAAACAGCTAATCTAAGGTTGATCACCAGAACGAATAGTACAATTAATCACATTACTAACGTCAACAAAACAAAAATAATAATTTATTGTCTTTTAGTGAAAATAATAATAACCATAATTGAAAATAATAGTTTAACAAACAATATTATTTTAAATTTGTCTAGTTGTAGAATAGAAGAATATAATTGAATTACCATGATATTATCAAATTAACCACCAAATAGCTATATGTTAAAAACCAGAATTGGATTTTCCAACCATATTACCAGTTTTCAAAAACTACCCCCTTAAAATTATGTTCTGGAATTGTCACGGTTAATCATCGATCAAATTTATCGAATTGATGAATTTTATATGTGACTGATGTGTCTATTGCGTTCTCGAGTGAAACTTACCTTAACCAATAATAATAGCAAATAAATATAACAAAACTAAAACTAAAGCAATTTTTTGGAGAGTCTCGAAATACGTTGCTAATAGAAATTTAATTCTTGAAGGATGGTCAGTTTCTTGGGGCAGTGAAGTCAAATATCTGGGAATTATTTTAGACAGGAAGATTACTTTTAAGGCCCATATCGATAATAAAATACATTTACCTGCAATCTGATGTAGGAAATCAGTCTTAACGAAATCGAGCAAACTTCTGCTCTACAACACCATTATTCAATCAACATTATTATATAATTATTCCAGATGGAGTAAAGCGGCCAAAATTCATACACAAAAGATACAAATTATCCAAATATAATTCTGAAAATGATTCTAGATAAACCTTTCTACTTCCGTACCGAAACGATACATCAGTAGCCCTATTCTGGTAATTTCCGGGGAATGGACATTTTAAATTTTGTAACAGTTTTATTTCCTTTTCCCGCAAAGTGTATTCTGGCTTTTGGGAAAAATAGTTTTTGGGAAAAAATAATTCCCCATTATAGCAGTTTTGACGTTTATTATTCCACACCTATTTTAGGAAAGAAATAACTGGGAATATAATTTAACGTAACTGTATTGTATTTATTTATAGCAATATTATAGCTGTAAATTTATACTTAAATATCAATATCCATTTTTTCACTTTAATAAACAAAATTTATTTTTTAAGTAAAATTCGATTAAAATATCAATAAAAGCCAATTAAACGTAGTAAACTATTTTTAGACATTTGTTTTCTTATTTTATTGCGATCGTATGTCGGTCGCGAATAATTAAAATATTTTCCCGTAAATTTATTCCCCAATCGACAGAATTAACTTTTGGAAAATGGGGAATTGGGGAAAATGTCTAGGGAATAGCTTCTACAAAAAAATTATTCCCTATTCCCGGGGAACTACCAGAATAGAGCCATAACTAGCGGGGGTTAATATGATTGGAGATAAAAACAAATTTATGTAAACCGTAATTTTACTGAAAATCCACTTATTAATGATCCACTTATTATTAATTATAAATTAGCGCACGCTTAGAGAAGCAACATTTTTAATCATTTCTTTAGTTTCAGAGAGGGTAATTACAATTAATTAATATTAATTACCCATACACTCATACTCCCTAGATTTTTTTCAATACAGTATTTAAAATAAAAATTGTCATGCTACCGAAAAATAATATATTTAAAAATGTTGATACTTATATTATAAATAGATAGTAATTAAATATGCGTATGTCGTTTTTACACAAATCCACACTTTTTTGTATGTGTTAGTTTCACACCGTTAAATCCAAAGCTAATTAGAAAGCATAGCCATTCCAATTGGAATTTTAGTTCTAAAAGTTAATCTAATTGTAGTTTTGTACATGTTAAGTATAATTTTTCTTTGTACGATTTAACAAATTAAAGTAAAGTTATATTTGGAGAAAAGAAAAGTATTGTATTTATAAATATGTTAGAATAATATGTAGAATATGGTTGTTAATTTGTTATATCTCTTTTTAAATAAAGTATAAGATTCTTTCAAGAATTATTATTATTTGAGTAAAGTTCTTATCATACTTTAATGATAAAATAATTAATTAACATTTATTGATAAGTTTTCGCGAAAATATAAGTTTATTTGGGCTTGTAATATAATAAATTAATTTATCATGTTAATTACCAATTGCCATTTGAATGGCCTTTTACCAGTTTCATTCAAACTCTAAATATTAATTCAAAAATTCGTTGCAAATTTGCTAACATGGTTGGGAAGCGGCAATCAGGCTGGCTGGATGAGCAACTTAGCAACCTATTTGAAGTGCTTACGGAACCTGAGTCCAAATCTCTAAGAAGGCGAGCTAATGGCATACCATTTTCGTGCCAACTCTTATTATAAATTCAAAATTCAATGCAAATTTGCTAACCCGGTTAAAAGGAGGCAATCATACTGGCTAGATGAGAAATTTAGCAACGTATTAGAAGTGCCCACGGAACCTGAGTCCAAGTCTCTGGGAAGGTGTGTTAATAGCCGTTTACCATTTTCGTTCCAACTCTAAATATACATTTAAAAATTCGTTACAAATTTGCTGACCTGGTTGGGAAGTGGTAATCAGGCTGGCTGGACTAGCAATTTAGCAACCTATTAGAAGTGCCCACGGAACCTGAGTTCAAATCTCTAGAGGGCGTGTTAATGTCCGTTTACCCTTTTCTTTTCGTCCAAACTGTAATTATAAATTCAAAAATTCGTTCTTGACTGGTTGGGAAGTGGCAATCAGGCTGTCTGAATTTAGCAACCTATTAGAACTGCTCACGGAACCTGAGTCCAAATCGCTTTCCGCTCAAAGTCACGCATTTTTAAGGTAGCGTTCATTGGTTTATTCTCAATGGTATTTTTCTTACTACAATCTGGTAAAAATTGTTTAAATGACTAATCAGTGAGTTAGCCTATTTATTTCAGCAAACATTAAATGGTAATAATTTGATTTGATATTTTTATAAGCTTGCATAAAAATGCATAGAATCAACGACATATGACTATATATAGATACTTGGACGCGCCAAACATGTTTAGTGTTTTGAGAGAAGCTTTTGTGCTCAGCTTTTGCAGCACCCTTGCCTTGCGCAAAATGAATTCACATTACTCCAAAATACATTGAATAGTACAAGCGCAATTTTATAATTTAAAAATTCTTTCTTCATCTTGTAAAGTCGGTCTGTGTATTAAGTTGCAATGTAAAGTTTTAAATTGTTGTAAAATTGTTTTCCTTCTAATAATCTTTTTAAAATTTGATAATTTACACAAAAAACCTTATTCCGAAATGAAACATATTTTTCAGTAAAAAGAACGATATAGAAATATAATGTCGCCATATACCAAAATTAAACATAAAAAGAAATCAGAAAAGTTTTTTTGATAAAATCATTTTATGTATAGTGGAGTGTTGTCATAATAAAATGAAAAACATACTAACCAAAGTACTTTTTTAATTAAAATATTCAAAAATTTAATTCTTTGCGAAATAGTAAAACAAATGTTTAATAAAATGTGTTTATTAAGTGCAAATATTATGTAAACCTCTATTCAAAATCAAAATATCTTGATCAGTTAATTTAAATTTGGTTATCAGAAACATTAACATAAATCAAACTAGATGTTATAAACTTCCTCGGTAAAGATTGAAATGAAATACCAAATTCATTATTCAATCGGAAATTTATTTTATATTCAAAAACAGTGCTGCAAAATAATTCCAAATTATTCTTCACATTATAAAATTACACACTTAATTGTGATGAATATAAATCAAGTTACATCTCGTCATAATTAAGACTTAAACTTAGATTATCTTCATTAGCAAAACTAATTGTTGATCTAAACTATAATCAAAATTATTTGCAAAATAATATGTAAGTCTCCACCCAAAACCTTTACCAGTTAATTTAACTTAATATCTACCTTAAATAAAAAAGGTAAAAAATTTAATCTGAACCAGAAAAATATGTTAGTAAAGTTAAATAAGCAGAGTAAAGTTAGTAAATAAAATTTTATATACAATACTAAAGTTATGTCTTAATTAATTACCCAAACTCGTGACGATTCGCGTTATATTATACGACGATGATCAAATTAAAGACCTCATAGCGGGAAACGAGAAATTCCAAATGAAAATTTTAAGCTTTAAAAATGAGAACAATTAACAAAAATTAAAGACAACTAATCGAAGTTCACGCTCAGGAGAATGAAACTTCGTTCTCCTGTTACATTTACAAGATACGAGGGCGGAGTGAGAAGCCTGGTAAAAATGAAACAAGGAATAATATTTTCGGCCAAAAAAAAATTTATTTTTTAGCGTAGTCGCCTTTTAGCTCGATACACTTAGTCCAACGTTTTTACAATTTTTCGATCCCTTCCGAATAATACGATTTCTCCAACCCTTCAAAATAGGCGTTTGTTGCATCGATCATCTCCTCATTAGAGCCGAATCTCTCTCCGCCGAGCCATTTCTTCAAGTTCGGAAACAGGAAATAGTCGCAGGGGCTAAATCTGGAGAATATGGCTGATGAGGAAGCTTCGATAATTCATGGACTTTGGCCATGACAACTACACACGTGTGTACCCGTGCATTGTCTTGATGGAAGAGAATCTTTTTCTTCGCCAAATGCGGTCGTTTTTCTTTCAAAACCTCGTTTAAACGGTCCAATAAGTTGCAGTAATATTCGCCGTTGACTGTTCTCCCCTTTTGAAACCCCCCCCCCCCAAAAAAAAAACTGTAGCCATGACCTTGTTGGCCGATAAAACCGCCTTAGCCTTCTTCGGCGCAGATTCGCCTGTAGAAATCCACTGTTTAGTTAGACTGTTCTTTGGTCTCCGGTGTATAGTGATGGATCCATGTTTCATCCACAGTTAGGAAACGACGCAAAAGCTCCTTTTTATTTCTGCCTCTGAAGTTGTGACACGTATGCGTTTTTGGTCGATTGTAAGCAAACACGGCACCCAACGCGCGGATAGCTTTTTCATATTCAAATGTTCGTGTAATATGTTGCGCATACTTTCATCTGAGATGCCGACTATCTCAGCTATTTCGCGCACTTTCACTCTGCGGTCTTGCAATACCGTATCATGGATTTTGTCGACCATTTTTGGTGTGGTGATTTTATTTGGGCGTCCTGAACGTTCGGAATCAGTTGTGTTTGTACGACCACAACGAAAATCAGTAAACCACTTGTGAATCATTTTAATCGATGGTGAAGAGTCCCATAATATTTATCAAGCTTTGTTTTGTGCGTAATGGTTTTTCCACGCCAAAAATAATGTTAAATTAACACGATATTCACTTTTTTCCATTTTTGCAAAAAAACAATGGGTTGTCTGTTTTCAATAGCTGTCAAAACTGAACTAAATGACAGATCTGTCTGAAAATTTTAATTTGGTCTAGTGACAGATGGCATTGACACATTACATCTGGGATTTGCGATTGTGATGCCCTTGGTTGCAATTTTACCAGACTCACTACGCCCTCGTAAAATAAATTAATTTAAAACAAAACCTAACAGAAAAAAATTAAAAATGTCCATAGCATTGGTATAAGCGTTTTTAATGTTTATGTTTTAAAGGCCTGCATATATACAAACTCCATATTGTAATAAAAGTTTGTAATTTAATTACATCTTTACAATATAGTTTTAATCGTAATCTGTGAATTTTATTAAATAAAATTAACAAATAGGGGATTTACCAAAAATATTTCAAAATCTGGGAAACCTCTTTATAAAATGTTTTTATTAATTAGGAGAACCACGATTTTTATTTATTTAATTTGTGTTCAAATGAAATCGCTCATGTGTAGATCTCGAGTGGTAACAGTTTATTTAAATGAGTCGCATAAAATTAAAAAGGGTCCTTCCAATCATTCACATGGCCCATCGTGTTTTGAAAAAGGAATATTTGAAAACGTGAAACGACACGTTTACCCTTACAAATTATAAGAGATAGTATTGTTAAGTGTAGTCCTGAAAATCGTGTTTATTTACCATCTATTCAGGCTCAAAAACAAACAATTCTTCCAGCTAGATCGTGTAAAGTAAAGGAGCCCGATAATATTTTAAACCTTCCGGAGCAATTAAAATATTTAGAAGAAGAACAATTCGTGTTAGCTGAACAATTTGTTGATGGAGAAATGATTATCCTGTTAGGAACTCCTTCGAGCTTCACGCTGCTTGCCGTAGTGGAATGCTGGCTTATGGATGCCACATTTGAAGTGGTTCCGTTATTTATGCGTTAATTATTTACGGGACAAGGTAAAATTGGCAGCGCGGTAGTACCTCTTTTATTTTGCTAAATGAGCACAAAAATCGAAAAGGCATATTTTGAGACATTTTACGAAATAACTAGCCTGTCTAAGCTAACTAGCCTGTCAGTGGAACATTAATGTGACACCAAAGCGAATAATTTCGGACTTCGAGTGTAGTTGCCCTTAAATATTTTTTCCCGGAGGTTAAATACAAGAGGTGTCTATTTCACTTCGGTCAGATTATCTAGTGTAAAGTACAAGCACAAGATTGTTCTGCTAAGTATGGCAATAAAGCAATTTAGTTTGCAAATTCGTATGCTGAAAAGTTTATCTTTATTGCCAGATAATGAAGTTATTTCATATTATCGAGAACTAAAGAAAACCTTCGATTCGGATGCTCGCAAAATAGGGGTTTGGTTTAAAAGAACTTATTTAGCAGGACTAAAACAACCAAATAATCAATCAAAACCTAAATATTCCCTTAAGTTTTGGACGGTGTTGGATAGTCTCAACTACAATATTCCAGAAACGCAATCCAACGCAATTTTCCAGCACCCGGTCCAATAAAAAAAAAATCAAATATCACTATTTCTTTAAATAAATGAAATCGTGAATATTTTCAATTCAAACATTAATTTTAACTTGGAATTTATTTATTTTTCTTTAAAAATTGTTAGTTTTGTTATTATTTATTTTGAATTATTAACCGTTCTTTTCAGAACGACCATCATATTATAATTTTTAAAATAAGACTTTTTATAAATAAATAGCCTGAGAGACATACTCGTAATACATTATAAATTGTTCTTTTTTACGTATTTTTTCAAATTTTCACTTGAAAACGATTTTATACCATATTTGCATAATTTCAAAAACTAAGATCTGTTTATTTGTGGATAAGCAAGATTTTGAAAAATAAGATTTTGAAAATCTGAAATTTTGGAATCAAGATTTTGGCAACACCAAGATTTTGAGACGCTCCCGAGTGTGATGCATTCATGGAACGATGACAAAATAGATACATACACGTTATTTATAGATTCTACTCCATTGCTGCGCACTGCAATGATTGAACGTTCACTAGTTATCAGAATTGATGAATTTAATAGCATTTTCTAAGCCACCTAAGCAGCCACACAACTGCCCGCGATAACGAAAACAACTGGCCTCAAACGCAACTGAGTCCAACATTGCAGATCTAAATTCTAAGCGGGTAGTCGTATTTAATTTGCGTTGCTGCATAAATAATTATTAAAATATACCGTGCGGAGGTTCAAACTATCTAAATCTAAGGTATTTAATATCGAAAAACTTATCAATTTTACTTTGGAGTTTGCGCTTAAATTTACGCGACATTAAAAGCTTAAATCTAATAAAAAATAACAAAAGATGTCAAATAAACGATTTTCTAAGTTCTACATTCCCAATTTTATTTCCTCAAGTTATAAATGCATTTATCATTTACGAGAAGTAGCCCATGAATGTTTCTTCTTGGATGAATGAAATGAAATGTATCTAAAATTATTAAACAAAATTTTTATATTGCCTTGTCTCATTTGGAAGAATTACACTCCAATCACTTCATTTCATAAAAATTGTAAAAATATGTACATAAATATATTTTATTTCAAATAAAATCAATTTTCACATGTAGATGTAGATTTAGAAAATATAATAAGTAAAACCAAACCAATCATTTTATTTTAACTAAAACTAGGGTGCAAATATAAAACGAGCTGATCCTTCACAATGGTGGGAATTGTTCGATAAAAATACTCAACGATTTTATTACTACAATTTTGCATCCCAAATCACCGTATGGCATCGTCCAAGTAATTGCGATATTATTCCATTGACAAAATTACAAAAACTACAAGAGAATACGATACCGAATGATCGTAAAGATGGGTTTACACAAACTGCTCAAGCAAAACTTACAACTAGGCTTTTTCGCGAAATTGAAAGTCGAGATAGTAGCCGAAGTGGCGATAGGGAATCACACCACCGACATCATTCAGCATCTGGGCAATCACGATCATCGAGTAGTGGGGGGATTGGTAATCAAGAATCTAGGAGCAGTGAATTATTAGCTAGTCCCCAAGGAAGATACAGTTATAGGTAATAATATTTCTATTAAATATTCACTTATATGTATTATTTAACAAAAATAAATTAGATTACCGACATGTAATGATGCATCATCAAGTAGAGTTGACTCACAAAAAATTTGTCGGCACTCTCAAGGTTAGTAGAAATGGTGGTTGGTTTTGAAATTAAAATAAATACATGAAAAATAAAGGGGTTGCTTTTCACACAAACATGAATTATATTTTAGACCCTAGAACACCAAATAGTAAACAAGATTCGGAAAAATCTAGTGATTCGAGTGTATCAAGTACACATGGATACCGACGATTACAAGATGGCGGTGGTGGTGGTGGTAGTTTAAGAATAGGAAATTCACACCAACAAAGGAAACAGCATTCGATGGAAAATAACTATCGAATGTTACAAGAAAGTTCTAGTTCACATAATATTCCTCATGTAATAGTACCAACATCAGAATTGAAGCTCCATCAATACTATCCCCATCCAGCCCTTTCATATTCTATATCAAATTCATCTGATTTGGCTGGAAGTGGCGGGTCACCTACACATTCAATTAGCACACCACAATTAAAAAAAAAAAATTCATCTTCTGATCCACATACAAAAAATCGTGAAACTACTGGGTCGGGAGTATCTAAACATCAGAGTTTCGATTATGGTGGAAGTATGTTCACTTGGTCACCATATTATTGTTCTTTTTTAAATTTTATGTTTTATTTGATTACTTTCATTGTAGATATAAATTCTGTAGTATCATTAACACGTTCCGGCAGCTTTATGTCTACTCAAAATCCCCGTCACGAACAACGATCCGTGAGTATTGATGGTAACGGCGCCAGTGATGATTCAATGCATGAGAAATATTTTAAATCAGTTGAGAATACACCAATTTCACGGCGACGACATAATACAATTTCCTCAAACCCAACTGTTCAAAAAACCACCCACGGTTCTAGTGGTTCAAGTCCACAGAGCCCCACTAGTCCTCAAACTCCGGTATATTTGCTGATGTTATGTTTTTTAAATCAGGTAATTAATAATTTCTTTTACAATTTAGGTCATCATAACCAAGCCCGCAAGGCCAAGCTTAATAAGTAGTCTTTCGTTAGCCGTGGACGCAACATGCTCACATACATCTAGTCAAAAGCAAGACCCGGAATTTCTTAATTTGGATTTAACGTCAAAACCAGAACGGTATTTAGATAAGAAAAAAGTTGATAAAGGTAAAATATCACCTGCAAGCATTACGAGCACGGGCTCAAACTTTATGAAGTCGCAAGGCCACGGAACAAATAATTCATCCACGTCCTCTCGAAAACTATCAAACAAGCATAACCTATCACCATCTAGTCAAACAAGTGAATACAATAACTGTTCACTACAAAAAGAAACGCTACTAACAAAATCGAATTTAGAAAAACATAAGGAGAGCACGGAGCGAAAAACTTCAACAAGCAGACATAAAAAAAAACCATCAAATGCTAATAGTGATATAGAGTACGATAATG
This sequence comes from Nephrotoma guestfalica, assembly GCA_963691935.1. Classification (NCBI taxonomy): domain Eukaryota; kingdom Metazoa; phylum Arthropoda; class Insecta; order Diptera; family Tipulidae; genus Nephrotoma; species Nephrotoma guestfalica. The sequence goes on from OY829913.1 coordinate 186,577,466, forward strand.
GAAATATTTCACCACTCTACAGTAATTGGGATCAAGAAATGCAAGAGCGATTACTCCCTCTTCAATATTATATTATAGAACAGGCTAAATTGTCGGGGTTCTATGGTCTTAGTGACCAACATGATTCGGATTCTTTACATTCAGATAGTCAGTCAGAACACTCTTTCTCGGGGCATGAACCGGACAATGAAGATTCGGATCATTCCGATGATCGGGGTGATTATTTATCACATAATTTTGTAATTGACGATGAGTATAGCGCGCATAGAAGTGGCGTTTCTTACTATAATATCGAAAAACCGTTCGATCAGGTGAACAACAAAGAGGATATGTAAGTTTACAGATAATATTCAATGAGCTGCTGAAAATCTTATTAAAATATTGTTTCTTTAATTTTAGATCACAAGACGTAGAAAATAAATTGGAGAATGCCAAAGATGACCAAATTTACAGTCCAGTTAAGAATCACCCATTTTTCTTGAATCAACCACCTTTATTATCTGTTTTGCCTGCAAAACCAATTCACCCAATATCTGGTGAAGACACAGTTCAGCGGCAAAAACCTCCAAGGCCGTATCATTTTTCCTTTTCAAAATTTACCTCTGGTCCGAGTCTACCAGGTCCACCTCCACAATTGGCCATAATGAAGGAATGTGATATTGAGAAATTTGCCCAGGATAATCTAAACTTGCATTCGAAGGGTATATTTCGAAAAAAATCATCAGTACGTGATATGTTAAGTTGGACCTCGAATGCAATAAGCCGGCCTATGTTGGCTTTATCACATGACAAAAATTTTAAAAAGATGGCGTGTGAATTGTTTAAGTTAGTACAAATTTATATGGGAGATCGTAAAGCTCGAACGGGCATGAGCTTAAATTCAGTAGCAATAGATATAATTTCGATGGCAGTTACGACACAGCAGCTAAGAGATGAGCTGTATGTTCAACTTTGCCGACAAACAACGGAAAATCCTTCTAGAGAGTCATTAATACGAGGATGGGAATTACTTGCTATTTGTTTGTCTTATATCCCACCGTCTCCGACATTCCAGCCAGCTTTATTAAACTATATGAATCGACATCGAGATCCAACGTTTGCTACGAGTTTTCCTGAAGTCGGGAAATGGCCGATTCATGTACAAATTTCACATTACGCCACAATTGCGTGTCGACGTTTGGATAGAATTGGTAGCTCGGGCAAGAAACAGGCTAAAAAACCATCAGAAGATGAAGTTAATCAAGCTAGGGTTTGATAATAATTTGTAAACTAAAAAACTTGTTATTATTTTTTTTTATTATTAATTCGCAGGATCAAATTTTTCGGGACAGCATGTTTGGAAATACATTGCAGGAAGTGATCCATTTGCAAAAGGATCGGTTTCCAGAGAGGCAGCTGCCTTGGATCCAGGTTACATTATCGGAGCAGGTACGTAACTAATTAATAATAACAAGAACAAAGGTGGATCAAAAATATGATTAGAATCATGTTATAAATATATTTAACGGGCTCATTTCACGAGATTTGGAGCTGAGTCTACATCAATTTGACACAAGATGATATTGCCTAAAAATTTTTAGTAAAGAATTTTCGAGCCAAATAGTATTTAAACGAAGTTTGAATGTGAGCTATAAATTATAAGACATGGCCTTGTCTCTTTTCCAATCTCTTGTTCTCTCCAAAACCTATTTGTTACGGAAATTATATATGAAGACGGGTTCAGACAGTTATCGTGTCGAACTGCAAAAGCATTGTTAACAGGAAGTCCGAAATACAAAAACTAAAAACATTAATAAAAGTGAACACAAATGAGTATATAAAAGTATTACATAAATATGAACCGAATAAAACTGGACAGCTGATTCAATAACATAAAAAAAACTAAACCGCAGTTCTGCCAATCCAACTAAATCATCCCAATTACTTTACCTTAAATCCAACCACAACTCGTTCATTAGGACATCACCCTCTTTGTCGGCTCTGGATCTTCTCAAAATGAATAATTTAGTTTTTTTTTAAATAGTTGGTTTCGACCATTCAACTGTCAAAAAGTTCGTTTAGGTTTATTCGAACAAAAGCTTTTAATGATACTAAATTTGTGTCTCTATTTTTCAACTTTTTATCAGTGTCTGTTCAAAAGCCTTTAATTATCGTTTATGGAAAGAGAATTTGGATTCCAGACGCAGCAGCCATATTTTTGTGTCACTCGTCATTTTAAAAAGTTAGTTGCAAATATAATGTAAGGCGATTAGCACAAGACAGCACCATTATTTCAGTTTTTTATGATATAAATTTGCAGCAATCAGTATCCAGAAAAAAGATTAAATAATTAATTAAATAGTCATATAATGGTAAATTTTCTGAAATAATTTATTATTATGAGTTAAAAGTTCATTATTTAGAACAGTGTGAGACATAACTAAATAAAATAAATGTAATGTAATGATTAGTATTAACTAAATTAATCTGATTCTCCTAAAATAAATTAAATCAAAATAAAGTAAATCGAATTCGGAAATAACTAAATAAGTATCGAAGCAGGAAAAGAAAGCTCCACTTTTTTCTTTGCAACGGGCTTTCTGAATCTTCATTTAATTCAGTTATTTCCACAAAAATTAGTTAAATAAAAAATTATATAATGTGAAAGTCATTGGACTATGCCATCTCTGATCTAATACAAATATGCTTATTTATAAAAATAAAAAATTACCGAACGACATCTGGTTTCAAAAACCGTTATTCTCGAATCTGTACGGTAATATATCAATAATGAATGAAAAATGAATAATGAATCTCTGGCGCAATTTTAGAATCCCCAATACCTAAACAAATGAATACATAACAATTCATTCCCAACCAAAATTAAATAAAACTATTAACTCTTTAACTATTTAATTTTGTTTCGAAAAACTTTTTCTGCCTGCTTAATTATTTTTCAGCGAAGACGATAATACAAGCTGTTGTGAATTAAAATAAATAAAGATTCGTTGAATAATAATTCGAATGTATTTTTTTTATATCTTTATGACGAGTATTCTCGACATTATGCTAAACATTTTCGTATTGTTCTACCGAGTATACTCGACAAAAACAGTTAAGCTAATCAGGAATCTGTAAGATGACAGAATTAATACACTAAAGTATATGGCACAGAACAGGACCGATTGAAATAGTGCATCATGAAACAGTACATGGTACACTAAATTACATGGTACTGAACAGGTATAATTTTTAACTAGATAGTGATAATCCCGAGATTGTCGTATTAGAATTGTAAAAATTTCGAGTAAACTACAGAAAACTATGAGCAACGAAACTCATTTAACCATCAAACTTAGTTAGTCACTGCAAGTTTTTCGAACTCCTCGAATTCCTCATCCAATAATTTTTTTATGTGACTCAGACTAAGTCCTTAATAATACCGAAAATTTATTAATCGAAATCATTCCTAGTTATTTGAATTACGTCTAGTTATGGAAGGACGTTTTAGTTTTACTATTTGTTTTTACCTTGAGTTAATCTTTGTAAAATGTATTGGTTAATCTTAAGGATCGGTAACGGGTATACTATAGGAGATGAGATTTGGATGAATTAACTGTTTCTTTAGAAATCGATTTTATGAAATAGACATCTTGTTTGACCTTAAGTGCTTTAATGCATAATATAATTAAATTTTGTACTAGTTCATTATTGTGCTAAATTTATCCTAATTATCCATTTCTCAAACAAGATTAATAAATAGTCTAGAATTAAAGCAGTGTATGTAAGATCTTAAACATAGTTGAGAGCTAATAGTGCCTCTAAATGAAATATTAAACATTTTCATTTTCCGAAATTTTATTAACTAATTTAGATTTTCTACGTCTTCTACGTCATATTTATTGTACTCTTCGGTTTGTGTAATGATCAAGTAAAATATTACGAGTGCACAACAAGTTGAAAGCTTTGCTTGTTATATGGAGAACTGATCCATTAGATGTTATCAAATCAGACACTTGAAACACTTAACTTTTATTGTTGAAAATTGAGCAACTAAAATAGCTTTTACAGTAATCAACAAACCATCTTGTTTTAGGATATTTTACACCTTAAGTCTTCTTTCTTCTAATATAAACAGGTAATTTATTTATTTCCGACTTTAAACATAAAATTATAAATAATACATTTATTTGTTTTGTTGTATTTGTGGAAAGACTGGAGATACAACTAAGCAAAGGTGTATGTAGGAGTAAAGACGACCGAGTAAAATATTCGAATGTTTGACTTTACTGAAAGAATATTTTAATTCTAACGAACATGGTTCATTTTGATAAGTTCACTAATTTACATTCTAATTTGAAATAATGTTATTACCTTTTTATGTAAAGCATCGCAGTTAAATTGTTAGAGCAAGAGCTTGTGGGTAGTTAACTAATTTTCCACTATTTTAATATGTAATGCTATGTGTTATGCACGTAGCTATTTGCTGTATATGAGGTGTATAATCGTATTATCACTGACACCTAAATAACATCACGCCTTTTAATTAATATATTTATTTTTTAAATATTTAATTGTAAAAATTTAAATATAAATTACATTTAAGAAACTATTTTTTAATCACGTCTTGAAAATATTCAACTTTATAGTTTTAGTTTTTTTATATTAATAATGAAGAAAAATAATAGAAATTAATATTATTTGTTTTCTAACGAACTACGATGTAGACCGGATTTTTTTGTCTCTTCCATCGTTTTTGAGAGTTCATTGGAATTTTATAATATGACATTAAATTTGACGTTCGAACTAATAAACATCGCCACAAGCTTATTTCATTCTAAAATAAAACTATAAACTAAAATATCAAAAATTGCAATATCTAAACGAAAGCCTTTTACACATTCAAGTATTCAATCACACAATAATTTGTGATACTTTCGACAGAAATTTATCTTGCCACTTTACATTTTATCTTGAAAAAAATTTAGAGAATGCGAATTTACTAAAACATTATCCAATATAAATCTAGACTTCTACGATAATTTTTTTTTCGTGTGTAAAAGTTATCACTTGGTTTTTAGAGAATTAGAGCACAGTCTGTGAGTGCGGGTAAAATCTCACATGCGGTCTTACTTTGGGAAATGTTATTCTTATTCGAATGGAATGAAATTTGTCTCCAAAGTAAGAGCCAAGCGATTTTTATTTATTTTTACCGGTTGGTACAAAAATTTAATAAAAGCAATCAAAGTATGCGATTTATTTTTATGTCATAACAAATAATTATGAAAATTATAAAATAATTTTTCGGCGTAAATATTTCTTATTTGTGAGTTTAAGATTATGTTACAAAATGAAGAGAAACCAAATGAAATAGACTAAATAATACAAGTCTTATTTGTATTATTTAGTCTATTTCATTTGGTTTCTTGTGTAAAATTCTAATTTTTGAAAAAGTTGCTCTAGTGGTGAATAGGATAACTTTGCGTAGATTCCTATTCTTACAAAAATTTGGAATAAAACTTCTGGTTGGAAGTTGGAATGAAATGTATGTCATTGTTGTTGTAAAATTTCCACATAAGACGCTTACAGTCGTGTAGCAGCCTTTTTTATCCCTGCTATCGTTTCTGGGGCTAAGGCTCTCCCAACTCTTGCGGTTTGCTTATTTAAGTTCTTACTTTTACGCCTGTATCGGCTAATTCGAGGACGTACGGATATAGGTCCGATTTTATTATCATCTGCACATTGCATAGCTCCATGCCAGCCTATACTGGCATGGAAGATGGGTCGGCCCATGAGTTTTGCACTCGGACAGGGGGTCATAGATGTGTTGCTTTTCACCACAAATCGTAATCATCGTAATCGTACTCGTGTAGCAGCCTTAAGGAAAAAAGTATTACAAATACATATTTTATTTATTTCATAAACATTTTTTTTATATATTTCGAAGTTTATTTTTTATTTAGTCTATGTTGATCCGCTGGATGAAGTAGTTCGATTAATGAAAGGAAAAAGTTAAAGACTGGTCATAGTAAATGAATGAAATGGAATATTTTAAATCATTCAACATGATTTGAAATTAAATTATCATTTATAAATAATAATTTATTAAAATCAGTCAAGTACTAACTACATATATGTTTTTTCCTTCCATACGCAAACTTCGTTCGACTTTGCCAAACCTTAATGTAAGTATAGAACTACTCCAACCTTCTATATTTTTAGGCATGGTATTTGAATCAAATCTTAATTAATAGGCTCGATTATGTCAACTATGTTATGTAAACATATCGGTTAGATGGTTTATAATAACTTATCTATATCCCACTTATAAAGCTGTGTTTTACAAAATCGCTGCATTAAAGCAATTTTATTATTTTATATATTTTAGATCCACTGAAAAATGTAAGCATCATCTCAAATATACATGTTAATTTCTTATAAGATATTCTGAAAAACAGAATTAATATAAAGGGTGTTTTTTTAAGAGGTTGCCGATTTTTTTTTTGAATAAAACACATAAAATTATGAAATGACCAAAATTTTTTTTTATTTGGTAGATAATTTTTTGGCATTTAACATTTAAACACAATTTCTGGCATATGGCTACCACGACTATTTTTCACAAATGTCATTCTGGAGGTCCAATTTTCCAGCACTTTTTCAAGCATTTGAGGGCGTATGTCAGCAATGACACGTTGAATATTGGTTTCCAAAGCGTCAATCGATTGAGGTTTATCCACATAAACCAATGACTTCACGTATCCCCACAAAAAGTAATCGAGTGGCGTCAAATCGCACGAACGCGGAGGCCAATTCACCGGACCATTTCTCGAAATAATGTTGTCGTTGAAAGTTTCTTTCAATAAGTCGATTGTTTCACGTGCTGTATGGCAAGTGGCACCATCTTGTTGAAACCACATTTCATTCATATCCATATCTTCAAGATTTGACAACAAAAACTCATTTAACATGGTTCTGTATCGATTTCCATTCACGGTAACGCGTCGTCCTTCCTCATTTTTAAAGAAATATGGACCGATGATCCCACCAGCCCATAGACCGCACCAAACAGTACATTTATCAGGATGCATTGGTAATTCTAGAACGGCGTGTGGATTATCTTTGCTCCAAATGCGACAATTTTGTTTGTTGACGTATCCATTTAACCAAAAATGCGCCTCATCACTGAAGAGAATTTTACGGTAAAAAAATGGATCTTCGTTCAATTGATTTAACGACCAATCACTGAATTCACGGCGCAAACGATGGTCGTGTGGCTTTAATTCTTGCACCAATTGAATTTTGTATGGCACCAAACCCAAATCTTTACGTAAAATTTTCCATAAAGTCGATGGACAAAGTCCAATTTGCTGAGCACGACGACGAATCGATAAATTGTCGTTTTCTTCGACACTGGCCTCAACGACAGCAATATTTTCTTCTGTACGAACTCTTCTCATTCTTGTCGGTGGCTTGGCATCCAAAAGAGTGAATGTAGACCGAAATTTGGTAATTACGTTCTTTATGGTGGTCTCTGACGGACGATTATGTGCACCATAAAATTCACGAAGTGCTCTATAAACATTTTTAATTGAACACTGATTTTGAAAATAAATTTCCACGATTTGAAAACGTTGTTCTGGAGTTAACCTATTCATAATGATTTGCCAAACAATACTGAGTAGAAATGCCACTTTGAGCTGTCAAAACAACTGTCATAAAATAAAACGACATCTATCGGAAAAACAAACCTCCTAAAAAAACACCCGTTACGTAGTTTCCATTTTCTTTATGTATCATTTACTATGATCAATTACTGTATATTTATTAGATGTACCTTGATTAACTGGCAGTAAATGTTCAAGAAAGAAATTACAAAAATATACACAATGAAAATACGGTACAGTCAAATTGGGATGTAAATAAAATTTCTATCAAAAGTTCCAAGCAGAGTTTGTAGCAAGTATCTATTGATTATGTCGATCGAGAGTTCATCGACGGTCATGTATCCCCAATATAGATCGGAATATCCGAACTACCACGTACATCAGTTGTAGACTGTATCCTTTCCCTGTTTTCATTTATGTTGTATTCAATATTTTGTATAATCAATAAATGGCATTTACTTTAATTTACCTTGTTCAACTAGCAGTGTCTATTAAAACTGTTGGAGAAGAATTACGTTACAGTCATGCTTAATGGATTGATTTGACATTTAGAGCACTAGGCATAAATTGCATGTTATAATTAGGATTGCAAAATAATTTTTGTCTGTCATTTTAGTAGAGGTTTATTTCGAATAAAATTCGGCAGTTTCTTGTGATGTTCTGGGATGAAGTTGCCGAACCGACATACTTGCTATAACGTTTAATCACAAACAAAGAATCATATGACCATATTGAATTTAGAAAAGATGTATATAAAAATTATAAACAGAAATTTTGAAGGGGAAATCTCCGTGTACCAAGCGAAAGACTATAATACAATCCTCATCAATATCTAAAACCTTATGACAAAGAGAGAAACCCGATAATTTAAAATCAATTCGTCTATTCTCTATATTACTCGAATACAATCTACATACTACACGTGTATCTACTAGTGTATCTACTATACATAGTCATATGAATATATAGTTTATATGCGCGATACTCGATCGTATTTATAAACAAATTCAAATTTGAATTTATTATTGAATTATTGTATTATGTGGTATATACGCAATATATGATAATTCCAAAATGTTATCATATCCAAATTATTTAGTACATATTTATATAATGATTGTAGCTAAATTTGATCTATAATTATTTCAGTTCATATTGTCATTTTCAATATAAACAGTTGATTTCATTACTGCTTTTCATTTTCAATATAAACAGTTGATTGCATTACTGCTTTTCATTCCGAAAACAAACCAAATACCAAAGCCTGATAAATAAATGTAAATAAACTTTACCGAAAAGCTGCAAATGTATCCGGAGCACCCAATTTTGTATATGAAAACTTAAATTTAGCGCGCTATTTTTGCATATAATTAATTTATTTAATTCTAAACTAAGATTTTTCATTCAACTTTTTAGTTAAAAATGAATAAAAAAATATCTTGCTCTACCTATTTATCGGGAGCCGCTATCGGGAATGTCTATCCATTTCAAAGGGAAATTTTAAATTTCCTTTGTTTAACAACCCTTAAACCATTAGAAACTTAATCTTACAATAAAAATTTAAAACACAGCAAGATGATTTATTTTTTATAACGTCATGCCAAAATAAATGTTAATTGGTATATTTCAGGTCGTTAAATGTTTGTTTTATGAATGAATTAATTTTTTCATTTTTATGGTATAGCGACACCAGTGAATAAATAGCTACAGTTTCAGTAGAAATTTCCCTTCGGCGCCGGATAGTGCTCCAATATTAAAACACGGCTAAAATCAAATTCACTTTAAAGTATGGTACAATTGGTTTTCTAAAATGGAGTTTGTATAAAGTTCTATAGGCTAAATTTAAGACTAAATTATTATTGAAATTATTTCAATTTATTTATGGAACGTATCATATGTCTTGGAACTGCAGCGATTGATTAACTGAGTATGATCCAATCAAAATCGATATCAAAAGAGATTCACTACGGTGCGCGTTGTAAAGTGTTTTCCAATAGGAATGATACAATTTAAATATTAAAAAAAAAAACAAATTATTCAGTCAGATCAAATTTTTCTTGAACCAGTTGAATTTTGTAAGGATGTAAACCCAAATCTTTTCTTAAAATTCTCCATGTTGTTGTTTGAGAAAGATTTAATTGTTGAGAACGACGTGGAACCGATAAATTTGGATTTTCCCTTACACTTGCTGCTGCCAAATCAATATTCTCTTGTGTGCGTGCATTTCTTTGTCGTACTGGTATTCTTGTATCGTGTAAAGAAAATTTACTTTCAAATTTGCCTACAATACAACAAATAGTCGATTAACTGAATTATATCGTTCATGAATTCTTCTTAAATTTCTCTCAGTATTCGCAAATAAGCACTGATTTTGATAAAACAATTTAACCTAAACGTTGTTGAAGCGTGTATCTGGAATGATTAAATGGTATAACCTAGTGAACACAAATGACATAAAAAATGTCAAAAATACGCAGTGTTGCCATTATAACCATTTTAAATTGTATCAATCCTATTGGAAAACCCGTTATTTAGGTAAGATTAAATTTTATCCAAATTGATTACATTTAACGGACTATAGGTGAGGCTTGGGATAATTATTGCTTAATTTATGCATACTCGTAACTGAGATAAGTCGCAATGCTGGTTGTTTCAGGGACTGGATAATTAATATCCAAGACTGTAATAAACACAATTTTGGATTTTTGTTAATGATTTTCAGGTAAAACGATCAGTTATTGATTGATCAGTTATTGCGAATCGTACCCTCTATGGTTATTTTGATATACTTTTTATATTAGGATTCCTCAAATTTTACATTGTATTCTTATCTATGCCGAAACCTATAATAAAAAAGGTCAATTTGTGTGTAACAATAGCAATAAAAATAAATGACAAAGAGCTAAAAATGAAATGCGTGAATCTTAATAATCTTTTAAGCGACTGTAATTAAAAGAACGCAAGCAGATATGATAATTGATGAAGTGAAGTTTGTTGCGAACTCTGCATTTGTTTAGAGCTTATTGTAGCAAATACGAAATTATTTCCCTTTTTATTGGGGCAAATATTCGATTTTTTGCAGTGGTATTGGGCACTTTCAGGTCCCCTATCACGAACAAAATCATCGCTAAATATTTTCATAACGTTATGGCCGCGACTTTATTCAACATATTCTCAACTGTTGGATGTCCTCAAAGCGCCCTATGTACGAAAAATATTGTAAATTACGAATACGCACTTGAATGTATGAACTTCGAGCAGTATAAAACATAAAGATTATAATACTAAATTCTTCACACGCTATAAAATGTCAGACTTTAGAACACGGCGTCGCGCCGAACAGGCCACTGTTTCGATTTGTTAAAAAGACCGTTTGTGTTGTATTAAGGGCGAATATTTATGTGAAAAAAAATGTGTACTCTAGTATCAAATTAAAGAGTATACCTGAGTTTAGAACATATTTTTGTCGAAAATACGTTTTAACTTAACACGTTTGACACACTTGAACACGTTCTCGACTTATGTTGCATTTCTATGATTTTACTTTAAATTAGAGGCGTAAACGGGCCCATCGCGTCTATTAAGACATAAGTTAGTCTACTACTAATTGGTCAAAGTAGTAAAATGGTCAGCTCTACGAACGATTTTACACACAATTGTTTGTGGTAGTAACTCTCTTAACCGACGCTCTACGGCCGACGATAAATTATTTTACATAAGCGCATTAATGTTACAGGTATTCCTAAGTATTCTAAAGCAAACCATAACACCCTCTCAATAGAAACGCTGAAATGTTTTTTGTGCGTCGATGCATAATGCTTCGTGTTATTTAAAGTCTCATATTAAGCAAACAAACTGATCAGTAACCGATTTCCTTATATTGCTTGTTCTAGATCATCAAAGTTACTCGAAATACCTGTAATAGAAACCTTTAAATTTATCATTCCGCCACAAATAATAATTCAATCAGATGGCCAAGTTGTACTGGGAAAACATGTGTATAAAAATTATAAACAGAAATTTTGAGGGGAAATCTCCGTCCTCCAAGCGAAAGACTATATGTACAATCCTCATCAATTAAATGTCTCTTTTCTTCTTTCACTGCACAAATTAAGAAATAAAATATTATGAAAAAATGAAACTGAAGTACACATGCATTTACACACAAAAACCAATCAAAACAATTAATTTACATGTATGCAGCGTTTCTATAAAGATTATTTACTTTTATTTATCAGTCATTGGTATTCGTTTGGTTTTCAGAATGAAAAGCAGTAATGAAATTAATCAACTGATTATATTTAAAATGACAATATGTACTGGAATGGACTGGAATAATTATAAATTAACTGCAATAAATATGCAAATATGTACTAAATAGTTTAAATATCATAACATTTTAGAATTATCATTTATTGCGTATATACCACATAATACAACAATTCAATAATAAATTCAAATTTGAATTTGTTTATAAATACGATCGGGTATCGCATATATAAAAGATATATTTATATGACTATGTATAGGTAATAGATGCACGTGTAGATCGTATACGAGTAATATGGAGAATAGACGAATTGATTTTAAATTATCGGGGTTCTCTCTTCGTCGTAAGGTTTTAGATATGTATTACAATCCAAATAGAATGAAATAGGACATCATATTAATACTAAATTCGTTCGAACTGTCAGATCAAAAAGATTTGATCGGATTCAGCTGTCAGATCAACATTTTTGACATTACAAATTTTTTTCACACAAAAATCTTGATCTAACAAATCGGCTAGATCAATTTTAAAAAATCTTGATTTTTTGTTAGATTTTTACGCATACATATATACAAAAGTAAACGTCAAAACATAACATCAAAACAAAGACCCCGCGCCATTTGTACAATTCAGTTTTAAATTAATAAATTTTAAATTAATTTTAATAAATTTATTAAAATTGTATGGATAATTTGTAATTTTGTGCGACGTATTTTCAAAATATCTTGTGTGTTTTTGCTTTTAATAGATTTATTAAAATTTTAAGGATAATTTGTAATTTTGTTTGTGCGACGTATTTTCGAAATATCTTGTGTACTAAAATGTTGTGTTTATGTGCGAAATTATATAATTTCTTATGCTTTTAATTGAAAATTATTGATAAATAAATTAATTAAATTGAGAAATGAGAGACACTATATTGAACATTTTAATTCTTTGCTATATAATTTTTTATTATACCGATGCTAACAAGGTGAAATGATAAACCCGCCATTTATAATAAACAATTTTTTGTCTTTCTTTTCACAAATATTACTACAAAAGTCGATCAAATTTCTTTCATATTCGTTTACATAAAATCCGGTCAAATTGTTGTTGTAAAACCAAACGAATTTGGTATAAGTTTCATTAAAAAAATCGTTTATGTGTGTGTTACATTTTTCTAAATTCTATATGTACAACAAACAATAAAAGTCAATTAGTGCTTTCCAATTGCATAATGGTATTATTTTAATAAAATAAAATGAAAAAACACGCAAATGTTGAAATGCACTAATCTACACAATATTAAACGAATGAACAATATTGCTTTACGAGGATCAAGCAAAACAAAGATAATTCGATATGATTGTTTTATTTGAACCAAATAATAATGTCCTTGAATGACATTGTATGTATAAATTTCAGATTTGTTGTTGTTGTTGTTGTTTTTATTCTTATTGAAGATCGGAAAATAATGAAATAATTTTCGGCATGAACTAACTAACTTGAATAAGAAAAACTATGGGTTGGGTAAATTGTAGAACGAAATTTGGCATTGCAGATTATGAGATTTATATTGGAATTTCATTTTAATAATTGCAAAATGATTTTAGTTGAGATAATGTGAAAACAGAAATTATAAATTCACCTACAATTTTGATAGAATATTTATTATAGCAAACAAATGTACAAATAATTAACAGTATGAATTAGGAAATTATTGGATAGATTTTCTTAATTTTTCGGATATCGTACGAGTTCCACTTGGATAGGTCATTGTTTTGTATTCATAATCATCTAAATGGAACAATCCAAAAGAAGATTGCTTATTTTGGAGCAAATATTAGGTACACAACAGGTAGAGGAAGGCTGTTCAACAGCCAAACAACAGCCATAAAGCGGCCTCTATAAAAATTCAGACTCTCATAAACTATATTAGACTTAAGAATTATTATATTAATGTAGAGTCGGAGAAGTTTTGTGTAATTAATTTCATTATTTAAAATTTTTAATGAATTTTTATGATGAGGTCAACATATTATCTGTTTACAATAGCGTTAAACCAAATTTTATAAGCAATTCAAGCAGATTATGTATACAAGAGGCACAAAGTTACTAAACTTGTAATGTAGGGCGCGGTAATATGTTTCCCAAAGCATAACACCTACTGATTATTTTAATAATATTATGGGATCCAGCAGATCTGGGAACTGAGTAGTATTCAATGAACTGGAAACATCATAAGAGACGGCCCCTTAATTGTTATGTAGCGCCAGTGCAAATAAAATAATAATTTTTACGACAATTTGGCCCCTTTTTGTAGGTTTATTGAATTTTTTGTTACAAATACGGGACTGCACATTAAAAATTGATGTCCGAATCTTAATCCAGATCGGTTATGAAATGGACCACATAGTTTAATTTATCAAATTCGTGAACTGCGATTAGCATTCACGTTAGAATTCTAATATAATTCATGATTTAAATCCAAATTTGAAAAACCAGAAGAATACCAATCGTGCTCATAAATTATCGAGTTCCGTTTATGTAAAAGATGCCAAAAGATGTAAATTTTAAATCATTTAAAAATTTTAATGATATCGCCGAGCTTATATCTATTTGAAGCATATGCGAATCGGAATTCATCTAAAGACTATACTAACGTCCTAATGTTGTATGAAATCGAACTATTACGTACCAAGTTTCATCATAATCGGATGATAATTCACTTAATTGCAATCCAGATGGTCCCAGATTTTCCGGAACATAGCTCAAAAATTTCTTATTCCGTCCATGTTTGCCCTATTTCAATTGGATAAGAATAGCATTAGTTACATCCTAGTTATTGATATTTCAGCACGTAGAATGCAAACAATAGTTGCGCTTGAAGTGGTGTCAAAGTGGTTTCATCTTATCTCTCTGTTCTGCCAAGAATGCCAGTTAAATGAAAAACAGTCGAATAAAACCAATAAACTACAAAAGCATCGACTTCGAATTAATATCGTCAATCACAGGCGGTTTCGCATTAATGTAATGCAATTAAGTTAATTAATCGTAGGCGGGCAGTTCCCTTGAATGAACCTGTATGACATGGAACATGTTGAACAATTCGAAGAAATTCTACGCTACGAGGAAATGAAAAAAGTTAAGAAAATAAATTAAAATTGATTTATTTTTAATTGTCTTTTAAAATTTTTAATTTTTTTGACGACTTAGACATTTTTGATATAGAGTTTTTAAATCGTTTTTGTTGTTTTTCAAATTCTCGATTTAGAACAGACCATTTGCAGTTTCTCCGTGTGAGAACTAACACAAAAAATGAAATTAAATCTTTGATATGGCCGAAACACTCTTCATTCTCTAAGTTCAAAAACGATGGAAACGTCACTTTAATTTGGAACATACACTTATCAGTTATTTTTTCACAGATATTAGATGAATGACATTCTGCTTTATATTGCGATTCAAAAATATCGGTTACGATGCATGCTATGTCTTCATAAATCGGCGTCGGTGCTTTTAATGATCCATATTTACAAATTTCTTTTTTAAAATTTTTCTCGTGAAGGAATTCTTCGGTTGCAGTAATTGTCCCTTCTTCATCATTTTTTAATAAGTTTTTAGTGCAATCTTTACATTTTATTATGTTATACGCACAGTAGCCTGCGAAGTATAGGATTGCATTTCCTTTCAGCGTTGGGAGATTAACACAAGTAGTGATAACGCTATCTATATTATTTTCATTAGTCTCCTCACCAATTCGAGAGCTTGAGGCTCGCTTTAAAATCTTCTCGGAAATCCTTCCAGTTAATATTTAAGTTTTCAAACAGATCAGGGGCGCAGTTTGAGACTGGGGAGTTAAATAAAATACGCATACTTATTATATTTGCGAAATGAACCCCAATATCATGACTGGTTGGTGTGAAGTTATAACCGCCCTTCCCACGAAGTATGGAAAAAAAATTTTCAAGGGCGTCTTGATTTGTTTTCCCCGTTAAAAGATATTCAAATCCAAATTCTTCGTTTAAAAAATCGAAAAGCATTAATTGCGCTCTAATTGTTAATTGCAATCCTTTTATAAATTTAAAATAATTTTCATTTGTTGAGATTATTATTAAATGATTTAAAAGTTCGATTTCGAAGAGGCTGTTCATATGGTGACTTCGATGAAAAATGTCTCGAATTAAGGCAATCAAATATGTTATTGAACGCTTCTACTAAATTTGCCGTTGGTATAGCATTATCGAGGTATGAACCAAACGTCCCTGGCGATACCTATAAGTGAAAAGTAATTTAATATGAAATGTAATTGTAAACAAAATTAAGTATGCTTGTTGAACAGAGTGCTTGCAGTACTTGTCAATAAAAATGAATCATAGCTTGAAATAGACAAATAATTAAAATGAAATTTATCAACTTAAATAATTAAAGGGCCGGGCCAGCAATTCAATTTTAGGTTATCACATTCAAAGAGCATAACACATGGGTATTTTATAACAAATTATTATTCATATTTGTACATTTGAAAACGAATGCTATATTTGCTTTACGAATTATGGTGAAATTGAGGCTCAATTTACATATTCGGCCAAATTATGTGGCGTTTATTCAAAGAATGTAATAAATAATAAGTTTTGATTAGCTATATTAGACGAACCCGCGGAAGATGCCACACGTCGAATACGTAAATCCATTCTCATGATGGTCGACGAAAAGAATAGTCAATTAGTTGTCTTTTATGATTATAGAAAAATGGTTAGAACAATCAAATATATTTTTTTTATCTATAATGGTTTTCCTTATTACGTAATTCATGATAAATTAAATTTTGTACTTTTTGCAATATTTAATGTCATATAGACTAATCGAAAGTATCTTATTATTTTTAAAGATAATCATTATAATTAATAATTAAATTTTGAAAGAACAAAATTAAATTTAAAAATTTATTTTAAATAATTTATCTTTAACGTAGTTCTTATTGCGCATGCAACTGTATTGCTCAAAATTTGTGATGCTAATTTCACATTCATTTTTTGAAAATTATTAGGATGTAAATGAGCTTGTGTCAATTTAGGCATCATCTTAATTTTTTGATGTTTCTCGGCGTCAAAAATGGAACGAATAACATTATTATCACTTATGCCTTTCTCAGAATGCTTAATTCGATTACTCAAAAGAGCATTGCGAGCTGATTTTATCAGCTGCGGTGCATCATATTGCGCAAATATTTTCTTGTTTTTAATAAAAAAATATGGCTTTTCGGGAATAACACCAAGAATTTTGTAAGTTGCAATGTTTGTTGTTGCTTGATCGCAAGTGACCATTACCACATTTAGATTTAGCTTTTCTTCACATATGATTTTGTAATTTTGAATTAAAGTTGCTAATTTGTCTTCACCCACTGCTGAATTATTCAATAAATATAGCCTAGTATATGTTTCCAACCGCCAGTTAGAGAGTTAACTAGGAAAAATAGAGCCGCAGTTGCACATTCCTTTTCTCGTGCTTCTCCATCATCGCAAAAACCATCAATTTTTCTCGTTAATATATTAAATGTTAAGTCCTTTTTAATTTTAATTTCGTCAAAACTTAAGACACATAGTCTTGATTCCAATGGAATGGACTCAAATAATTTTTTTAGATGAGCCATTAACATTTCGTTTATACCAGGTGGTATAAATTGGATTGGTGACCACATATGTAAAGACGATACGGACGGCAGCTTTAACGAAAGTGTATTCCGTAAATATTTATAAGTTGCAGCGGATTTATAATATAGGCATTGAGCAAATACTTTGTCGTTATTATTGTAATAATAATCCTTTTTAAGCAGCAGTTTGCTTACATTTTTAGTAGTTTAATTTATATGGGATTGCTGGTCTATGGTTTTTTCTATAGTTGTATGTTTATAGGTATCATATTTTCTTTTTACTAATTGATGGTTACGTCTAATTCGTTGAATTTCTTTTTTCAAAAGTTTTATTTTGTTTTGAGTTTTGGTCAATTTAAATGATTCTAATTTACGAATCCTCTTTGATTTTTTACAATTCATGCAATTAAAATCTGAATTGCATTTTGACTCGCAATGATCACACGTTATTTTATTTATGATTTCTAGAAAATCCTTTTCTTGGTCTATTACAAGGTCATGATCGGTTTGCGTACAAACTGATAAAAACTTTTCTGATATTGCAAACGTTGAGCTGCATAAATTTTCGTTTATTACAGCCGTGCTGCTAGATGCGTACGTTGTTGGTGCAATTTCTGTGTCAGATGGTATGTTCAGTTGTGGGATTGCATTTCGTGTCAAATTTCGTACACCTACGAATTTTTTAGCGAAATGCTGTTGACACACAAAATTATGTTTGGTTTTTATATCTTAAGTCCGATAGAATTTATCCAAACATTCGCACGGTTGGGGTCTGTTGGAAATTTAAAAAATTTGAACCCACGCTTGTCTAATCTTGCACCGCATTTCGGGACGATGCACTTGACACGTTTCTGGTTCACGAATTTTTGAGGTTCTAAATAAAATGAAATACATAAGTAGTGTTTCATTCATTGCTATTTTTTTTTTTTTTTAGATTTTTTTTTTTATTATTTTCCAAGGAAAAAATATTACAATTTTCATAAAGGAAAATATTTCTAATTTCTATAAGTTTTAATATTAACAAGAGAATGATACATATATAAATACATATAAATATTTATTAAATATTGTACGTAATAATCTGATTAAATAGCATTAATGATAGCAACAACAACAATTTGAATAAAGGATAAACTTAAAATTTATTTTAGTGATAAGTATTATAGTTAGCAATAAACTGTTCGTATAGAGTCATTTTTAAATTCGACTTGAGATTTGAAATTTTATCATCTTTATCTTCATTACTGAGGTTGTTAAAAAGTTTTACACCTTTATAAAATATACTATTTTGGGTCGTTTTAAATTTATAATTCGGGAGGCGATAATTTAATGAATTACGTGTAATTCTTCCTGTGGCAGAAATGTTCGTTTGGAATTCTGCATTATACTTCAATAGCCCATGTCTGATCTTATAAATTGTCATGATGTACTGATAGTCAATTATAGAAGGAATAAAATTCGTATTGCATACGAATTGTTCGACTTACCAGTACTACTACTTTCCATTTCGTAAGATACCGAATTACCAACGAATATATGAACCACGAATAAAATAGTTTAATTACAAATATGTATTTAATAAACCGAAAGCTAAAAACACTAGTAAGCTAAGTAAATAACTAACTATGAAAATTGTAATTTATTCCCTTTGGCGTATCAAAGAGTGGGATTAACTATGAGTTTTTTTATGATACCGTTATTTGAGATCGCTATAACTTTTACTCATACACATTGCTTAAATATAATATGTAATTGTATTGGTACACGAACTACTCTTTCGCCGATCACCGAAAGAGTAGTTCTAAAAAGCCGTTTTATAATAATTAAGAAAAAGAACAAATTATCGGTGAGCTATTAAAAAATAGTTCTGCCTTTTTACGGAAAATAGCCATATTCAATAAATTAATTTTAATTTGTTTAGAAATCGGGCTATACGCCAAATTCATTGTGAACGGCCTTCCTCTTCCTGTTGTGTACCTAATATTTGCTCCAAAATAAGCAATCTTCTTTTGGATTGTTCCATTTAGATGATTATGAATACAAAACAATGACCTATCCAAGTGGAACTCGTACGATATCCGAAAAATTAAGAAAATCTATCCAATAATTTCCTAATTCATACTGTTAATTATTTGTACATTTGTTTGCTATAATAAATATTCTATCAAAATTGTAGGTGAATTTATAATTTCTGTTTTCACATTATCTCAACTAAAATCATTTTGCAATTATTAAAATGAAATTCCAATATAAATCTCATAATCTGCAATGCCAAATTTCGTTCTACAATTTACCCAACCCATAGTTTTTCTTATTCAAGTTAGTTAGTTCATGCCGAAAATTATTTCATTATTTTCCGATCTTCAATAAGAATAAAAACAACAACAACAACAACAAATCTGAAATTTATACATACAATGTCATTCAAGGACATTATTATTTGGTTCAAATAAAACAATCATATCGAATTATCTTTGTTTTGCTTGATCCTCGTAAAGCAATATTGTTCATTCGTTTAATATTGTGTAGATTAGTGCATTTCAACATTTGCGTGTTTTTTCATTTTATTTTATTAAAATAATACCATTATGCAATTGGAAAGCACTAATTGACTTTTATTGTTTGTTGTACATATAGAATTTAGAAAAATGTAACACACACATAAACGATTTTTTTAATGAAACTTAATATGATGTCCTATTTCATTCTATTTGGATTGTAATACATATCTAAAACCTTACGACGAAGAGAGAACCTCGATAATTTAAAATCAATTCGTCTATTCTCCATATTACTCGTATACGATCTACACGTGCATCTATTACCTATACATAGTCATATAAATATATCTTTTATATATGCGATACCCGATCGTATTTATAAACAAATTCAAATTTGAATTTATTATTGAATTGTTGTATTATGTGGTATATACGCAATAAATGATAATTCTAAAATGTTATGATATTTAAACTATTTAGTACATATTTGCATATTTATTGCAGTTAATTTATAATTATTCCAGTCCATTCCAGTACATATTGTCATTTTAAATATAATCAGTTGATTAATTTCATTACTGCTTTTCATTCTGAAAACCAAACGAATACCAATGACTGATAAATAAAAGTAAATAATCTTTATAGAAACGCTGCATACATGTAAATTAATTGTTTTGATTGGTTTTTGTGTGTAAATGTATGTGTACTTCAGTTTCATTTTTTCATAATATTTTATTTCTTAATTTGTGCAGTGAAAGAAGAAAAGAGACATTTAATTGATGAGGATTGTACATATAGTCTTTCGCTTGGAGGACGGAGATTTCCCCTCAAAATTTCTGTTTATAATTTTTATACACATGTTTTCCCAGTACAACTTGGCCATCTGATTGAATTATTATTTGTGATTCCGCCTCATCTTTACAGCTGCCAACATGGGAAACGTGCCAGATAAATGCCCGACCAAAAATTTCATTAACCGGTAGTATTGTCAAAGCAATTGAACAATGCCTAGCTTTGATTCCATCAGCCACTGAAAATCACAAAATATCATGCATTCATTTAGCTTCTCAAATGATTTTGTGTTATTTTTTTGAGGAGGATCGGTTGATTTCTAATTTATTTATTTATTAATTTATTTTATTTACTTAATTAACACATTAAAATGTTGGTAATAACTTCACTTCAACTATATTCAAATTATAAACTTCTTTTATATTCTTTCTTCATATGCCATAAGTTGAAATAATCGTTTATCTAATCACGTTCGTTGCTTTTAACAGCATATACACGGCAACATCATCTAGAAAGCCCCAGCCCACAGAAATGATGATTGTCAGCAATACAGCTTTAGCTTTATCATTATAAAAAATTTAATTTAAGAAAAATAATAGTAATTCTCCAAAAAGAAAAAAAAATCGATCGCTAGACACAAAAGTCAAGGCTTATAAAGCCTGTTCCCCTTATGTGCATACAATTACCAAAGGTGAAATTAAATAAAGGCTACAATAACAGTACCGCAAGATTCACGCAAGATTTTGATGACATCAAATGTATTTGTCAACTCATCTGGTTCTCCCCTTCGCGGATGACTTAGATATTTAAATGTATTGCAATTCTATATGATGTGAAGATGCTTCTAGATGTGAAGATGCAATCACCTCCTGTAATTATTGTCTTATTGTCAATATTAACAGTAACAACATCAACACAGTGAATGAGATCAATTTAGGAAATATTAAGTTATTTAGGGGGATAGTCAGATATTTGTATTTCTTCGAGATGGGCCTACAAAGAGTTCTGGCAGTCCGAAACCAAACACCAAATCTCTTGATAACCTCTCCTCGACGTGACAAATTTAGACTTTACTTTTGTTGGGAATAAGTTATTTATCTAATACAGTGTTATTCATTAACGCCTTCGGATTAAACAAAGTTCGCTTAAAACATCAACTTGTATAGATTGGTTTCTACAAGTTCCTCATTTGCAAACATTCGTTTATAACGATTATTGCGACAGTTTGGATAGAACGACTTATTTTTAAGAAACATATTTCGAAACGTTCGTTTATTACGACTAATTAACAAAAATGAGCGACTTAAGGCTGGAGTAATGTTAGCTCACAAATAATTTTAAATTGGTTTTCAGACAAGACATGCACTTTTGCTTTCTGCTGGGATTCCATAAACTCTATAGTTTTCAATGGAATCACTCGTCTTTGTAATATAAACGGTTAGGGAAAAAGTTCGTGGCCTTTTTTGGGTGACATTGAAACAAAGAATTTTCTTATTTCAAATGAACTTTATTAAACCAAATATGTGCCATTTTGATCGATGACCTTTTGTCATTTTTCTGGTAGAGCCATGATCCCATCTCTGTAGAACTTCTATAGTTTAGAGGCGAAAATCGAGACAACTCATTTTCACAATGTTAACCATTAAGCTGGTTCTGCGTGGACCGGAACAAATGGTAGTCCGATGGTGCAAGGTCAGGACTATATGGTGGGTGCATCAAAACTTCCCAGCCAAGCTCTCTCAGTTTCTGCCGGGTCATCAATGTTGTGCATGGTCTAGCGTTATCATGATGGAACACAATGCCGTTTCTGCTGATCAATTCTGGACGTTTTAACTGAATTGCTTGCCTTAAGCGCATTAGTTTCTGACAGTAAAGATTAGAATCAATGGTTTGGCCCGGTGGCAGCACCTCATAATGCACGATTCCTTTCCAATCCCACCAAACATACAGCATTACCTTGGCGTCAATCCTGGCTTTGATACCGTTTGGGAAGCTTCACCTCGTTTCGTCCATGATCTTTTTCGCACAACGTTGTCGTATCTTATCCACTTTTCATCACCAGTAATCATTCGCTTTAAAAATGGCTCGATTTCGTTCCGTTTCAGCAGCGTTTCGCAGATAGAAATGCGGTCCATTAAATTTTTAACTGATAATTCTTGTGGTACCCAAACGTCAAGCTTTTTTTTTGTATCCATTTTTTTGTATATGCCGGTCTTCTTCAATTTTCTGCATGATTTCATCGACTCTTCCAGTGGTTGGTCGACCAGAGCGAGGTGCATCTTTGACATCCATATTCCCAGAACGAAAGCGCGTGAATCATTTCTTTGCTGCTGATTTTGATAAAGCTCCTTCTCCATAAACAGCACAAATTTGTTCGCAAGCCTGAGCCGCGTTTTTACCTTTGTCATAATAAAATTGTAAAATATATCGATTTTTTTCATTATTTAACTCCATGTTTAAAATGTTGTAAAATCTCACCTTTCACACATACATAAGAATTACCCGATACGATCAATAGTAACTGAGATATATGAATGTAAAGCCATCTACCGGGAAAAAGGCCACGAACTTTTTCCCCTACCTATTATATTCAGTGGCTGGCAATTGTAAAACTCAAAACCTAGATAAAACTGATGTTGAGAATTATTACAGTGAAGTTTTTTATTAATCAGTTTATTAATGAGCAAAATATTGGAAGCACTAAGATTAATATATTCTCAATTTTAGTATTATTAGTATTATATTTGGCCAAAGAGCAAATTATTATTTTAGTATTATATTTGGCCAAAGAGGCAAAGAATGGTAAACAAACAGTTTTGGCAAACGGTTTTTGTTAAAGGCAGTCTTTAAACTCGTTAAAAATATACTCCAAATAAATTAATTAGGAACATATAATAAAATTAGCATATTATTTTGTTGAATTTGAATTGTTTTAGTAAAACACTTGTAAACAATTTTCCTTAGAGTGACAATATTTATTGATTTTATTATTAGGAAGATCGATTTCGAAAATGTATTTCTTCTTCAGTTCCTTTTTTACAACTAATCTGTTAGTAAGTGTTTTACTAAAACAATTCAAATTCAATTTTATAAGAGACAAAAGTTATCAGTGAGGCTAAAAAATGGATTTCAACCATTATAGCACAAATTATTTTGTTCTATTACGATATTCGGTTGTACCGACGAACTTCTAGTGACATTCTCAATGTCATTCTAAGATGACCCTAATGCTGCACCAGCACTTGTAGCACAATGCAATGGAAATGGTACTGGAATTTTTTAAAAATTAATTGCAAATTTGTTACACAGTTAGACATTTTTTTACGGTCCCGGTTATGTTGAAGTTCGTGTGTGGGCTGGCCTTTGACAAAGCTACACCACACCTTTCGTATTTTGTTAATATTTATTGTATCGTACTGGAGGTAGTACTGGAATTTTTTACATATTAATTACAACATATCGGCGTTGCAATTCCTTAAAAATCATTACCTTCCTGTGCAAGTAATAGGTACCATTGAATTTATTACACCAGCCCACATCCACAAAACTCGATCACAATGCATCGAATTACTTTTCTTTGCAAGAAATAGGTGATCCTGAATTTATTACAACAGTCCACACCCACAAAATACGATCATGATTCAACGAATTACCTTTCTGTGCTAGAAATAGGTATCCCTGAATTTATTACAACAGCACAGATCCATTAAATCGCTCATAATGCATCGAATTACCTTCCTGTGCAGAAATAGGTACCATTGAATTTATTACAACACCCCTCACCCACAAAAATTGATCAAAGTGCATCGAACTTCCTTCCTAAGCCAGAAATAGGTACAGATAGGTACCTATACAGAGAAATATTGTTTTAAGGAAATTCACTTTTTAGGAGCAGATTTTGGGAATTGGAACTTTGCCAATATATTGTAATTTATTTTGTATAAACTTCTAGTATCACCCTCAGTACGATACAATGATTTTAAACGGCTGCTCCCATTTGGAGTAGTTTTCTAGAGGTTTAGTTATGTCATTTTTTATAATTAATTTCACCCCTTAGGGGTAGTTTTTTGGGGGTTGAACTATGCCGATATGTTGTAATTAATTTGTAAAAAATTCCAGTACCACGATACTATAAATATTAACAAAAATACAAAAAGTGTGATGTAGCTTTGTCTAATGTCAGCCCACACATGAATTGCAGCATGACGGTAAAAAAATTTCTAACTAACAAATTTGTAATTAATTTGTAAAAAATTCCAGTACAATTTTCATTGGATTGTGCTACAAGTGCTGGTGCAGCATTAGGGTCATTATTATAAGCGAAATACACTGTATCTGGATTTTAAAATTATCTAACCTAATTCAATGTTTGGTTTTATCAGACTATGGCCCAAATACGTAAGAGACCACATACATTGCTTATATTATTCCTCAGCTAAGAGGGGCGTTCCATCTATTCGGCAGCATCGATATGCAAACCCATATTTTCGTTTAAGTTGTATTTTTAATTTTAATGTTAATATTTAACATTCTTTCATTCGTTCACATCTTTCAAATAATTTTACATAAACCGTTTTTCATATTTTGGGCTAACTTTTTTCCCATTGCCCATTTAGCATGGTGATGACATTTTTTGTAAAGCTCAATCTAATATATATGTTGTTCGATATGGTAGCGGTTTGATTAAAGTAGTAATTATTACATTGGTAGAACCAATTTAAAGTTTCATCACCAATCCAAATAATGCCATATTTTACACAAACTTGGGTCGTAACACATGAATAAAATTGTTTTGCCTTCACAAACTTTATAAAATCCAATTTGATCTAAAATCTAGTAGCGGACTCATCGGCGGTCTGTGAGGCAATTGCTTCATTATGCAAATAATGATTAATTTTGACCCAACCAAAATGCATAATGGAACTTGATATAATAAATTTTAATAAAAGTGTAACAAACCATATAGATTTTATTATGCCGGGTTAATTTGGTCTGTCTAATTTCACAGTATAAACTAGAATACGCAACAATTAAATCGCCACACAACCCGGATTCCCTGGTTGCCTAGGCTCCATACACCTTCCAACACAAATTATTAATTTGAGAAAGAAGAAACGAGTAACACATCTAACTAGAATTTTTTTATTTAATTCAAAAATTTGTGAATTTTGTTTTTCGTTTCACGAATAAATTTTACGTTTTACAAAAACAGAAATACGAATTAAATAAAAAAAACTCAACTCGGCGATTTTAATTTTTTTTTTGTTTATACTTTATTTTGTTTCCTACACCAGTGTACCTAGAATACCAGACAGAACTACCGTCATGAAATTTATGTCTACAGTTTATTTTCTGAACTGTAGATGGGAATCATGTTCATAAAAAGCATTCAATAAACGAAATGACTGAAAAGCAATAATAGTTTGATTCGGAAATATCGAACAATTTATAAATATTCGAATATTTTATACACATACGATTAGCACTGAGTTTACGTATCTGTTTATATTACTGTGTGCCTTTATCGTAAATAAATTCGTACTTCCGTTGAATGTCTATCGAAACGTATTTTTATTTGTAATACATACTCGTGAGTGGGAGACGTAATTGTGTTCCTTTGTTCATAAATTGGCAAACAAAAATTGACGATTGGGACCAGTTTTGTGTATGTTTTAATGTTAATAAGGCGCGAATGTTATTTAATTAACCCGACCATTTTCTGGTGTGTTTGAATGTCAGAGTTAGCTGACTGATTGGATATAACAGTAACTGGATATAAGAGTAACTAATGAAAAGTATTATATTTATTTCTGTGTTTACGATAAGTAGCTCCTATTTAGTTCATTTGGTCTTTTCGGTCGTGCTGTATTATTTCTATAGTCGAAATCGGGTCTTCCTTCTGGGCTCAAATGATATAAATAAAATAACCCTTAATAATTATACGAGTACATATGTATTTTTGGTAACGGTTAGTAATTTCAGGTTTGTTTATAAAGGAAGACTGATTAAGGGTTTTAAATACATTATGGATGTTAAATTTAATATTTATATATGTTTATTTAGATCTTTTGAACTTATTTTGCAAATTTTATTGAATGGGTATTTTACCCAATAATTATTCTCAGATTACCATATTAGGTGCCTTAGCGTTAAATGTTTGTAATAAGAGCAGAGCATAATAATAATAATTTATCGTATTTAAGAATTTGGCACAGGTCAATATGTAGAATGGAGTGTTAATTTTGCGTATTTATAGTTCATAAAAATATCATATTATTATAATTCTTTAATACACTTTATTCAAACGCAATAATTAGTTACAGTTAAATTTTCATTCATTGAATTATTGTAATGTGTGGCATTACAACAAGTAACATGAATTCACTTCGCAGCATAAAATTGTAATGATTTACTAATTAATTACATTCAAATATCCTTAATTTCAAGAAATTTCGGGTGAGAGTTTGAACTGCAGAGGCATCTAACAATAAGCTCACTATTACCGGCTGATTGACACGAAGTGTTACCAACTTCAGACTGTTATTCCTGTCAAACCAGTGATGACAGAGTGCCCAAATTTACACAAATGACAGTTCATTCTATTGTGTACAAGCGTACGAAAGCATTTTAGTAGGAAATATTCAGAAATAAAGTTATTCGCAATGGAATTCAAGCGTAATAGTGTGATAGCTCTACATTTGGCTGGAAAACCACAGCCGCAGATTGTTAACCAGTTAAAACATCTGCATGTGAATAAAATGTTTGTGTATCGCACCATAAATCGTTACAACGATACTGGCAGCACTGCAAAACGCCATGGTGGTGGTGGACCGAAACGCACTGCAACATCGCCGGATATCATTCGGAAGGTGAAGGCCAAATTGGCTCGGAATCCGCGCCGTAGCGGCAGAAAAATGGCTCGTGAGGCGAACATTTCGCTCGAACGGATGCAACACATATTGAAAGATCATCTTGCAGTAAAGGCCTTGAAATTCCACAAAACGTATGGTCTCACCGATGCTCAAAAAAAGTTAGAGTGGAAAGAGCAAAGGAGTTGTTACGCTTGCACGAAAGTGGCGATTTGCCGAATTTGGTTTTCTCCGATGAGGCATCGTTCGTTATTGAGCAATATGTGAACAAGAAAACGACCGGATTTATTTGCCCGGCCGTTCTACTAAAAATTTGGACCAACGGATTGCCACTCGAAACCAAGCGCCGCCGATGGTGATGGTTTGGGCCGCCGTAATGGCCGAAAGCCGTTCATCGCTCGTTTTTTTGGACCGTGGCATCAAGGTAAATGCTCAAATTTATCGGGATCATGTGTTGGAGGCAGCGTTGAAGCCTTGGGCACAAAAACATTTCGGCCGCAGAGCCTGGACATTTGAACAGGACTCGGCGCCGAGTCATAAAGCGCGTGTCAATCAAGATTGGCTGAGAAACAACGTTCCGCGGTTCATTTCCACTGCCCAATGGCCACCAAATTCACTGGATGCAAATCCGCTACATTTCTCGGTTTGGGGTATTTTGAACAGCAAGGTTGGGACAAAAAAATACCAAAGTGTCGATCATCTCAAGCAAGCGCTTCGCCGGGAATGGGCCAAAATACCGCAGAGCCACTTTCATGCTGCATGCAATAGCTTTGTCGTCCGTTTGAAGGCCATAATCGCTGCCAAGGGTGGCCAAATCGAAAACTGCTAATGCAATTCGAATATTTAAATATTTGTGAACATTTTTTACTTTGATTCAATAAAATTCATCAAAAAATAAAAATTCTGTGGCGTTTTGTTTTGGCAACACTTCGTTTCAGTCACCCTGTACATTATTATGTTAAGATGATTCTTTTCAGCAAATGTAACAAATGAGAATGTTGCTATAAAATATATTCCGCTCGCGTATTTTTTGACACCTTTTTTTTGTTCCCATAAAATGTATTATAAAGTAATAGTAAAATGCAAACGTAGCATAAAGAATTTAAATATATTTTTATTAAATATTAAATTTAATAGAAGTACACATTTGAATCGAATTGTACATTTCTTATGATATTTTTATCATTTGTCAAAAAAATGAATATAGTGTAACCTTCGGTTTTCTTGCAAAAATTAGTAGCAAAAACGTGTTGCTGTCCCTTGTTTGTTTTAATCCTTTGCAATCTATTCTGGGACCGAAGTACTCTCAACTTTTTCGCAGTTTCGCTGTTCACGTCCTACCTTACGCAGTAGCCAAATTGAGATCGTACAGCTCGCAGGTCCATTTACGTAGGACCATCTGCTGTGTCTTAATCGGCCTTAAGGTATGTCAATTCGCAAAAGCAAAATAACAAATGATACAACACTGTTTTAAACATGTCCCTCTGTTAATTCGCAAAACCATTATTTTACGATTTTTTGTTAATTCGAGTAAATAATTCATTTTTACGCTCGAAGACATTAGACAAAATATTTTCGAATTTTTAGATGTTGCCAGCCTATTCAAAACCAAATATGTTTTAAGTTTTAACTACTGCGTTGTTGTAGACAAAATATTGTGTGAAACTCGAGCGTAAAGAATTTTGTTGCTACAAACGCTTCGCTCCAGCAACTCTATACTACACTGCTCGTCAAAAAAATCCGGACACTTAATCTCTTTATAAACATTTTTCTAGAGGAATTACGCATTATTCAAGGTCACTGTCATATTAAATAAATAGTACATAACCGAAATATAGGTGTAACAGAAACCGTATTTTTGATTTTAAATCCAATCACAGCAACAAAGATGTAAATTAATGAGCATCAATCAATTGTGTTTAAACGTTTAAATTAGCATTTATTGTTAGTAGTATTATTACAGTTTACGTTAACAGTGGTTAGATATTATTAGTAAATATTATAATTATGAGGCCAGAAATTGTCGCAAAAGTAATCGCTCTGGGTGAGGATGGCCGTAGCGTGTGTTATATTGCTGCCCACTTAAATTTCCTTCGAAGTACAGTTCAAGACGCTATTAAACGATGTCGTGTAAAACTGGTCAGTATCAGCGAAGGGTTGGATCAGATCGTAAACGAGCGGGACTACTGCGAGATCGTTTCCAAACATCTAGAATCGTCGCTGGTCGATTGGCACAGGTACGTTGTGTCAATATTTCAATCAGCACGGCATCGCGAAGATTAAATGAACATGGACTGCAATCGAGGAGGCCTGTAATTATGTCAGTTGAACTACGGACGACTGGAAGTTCGTGTTGTTCACTGATGAATTAAGGTTCAGTCTGCGACCACCGGATGGACGTAAAAGAGTATGGTGGAGATCCGGAGTGCGATATGCGCAATGTACCATATCCCTAAGAGTCCCATTTCATGGCCACTCATTAACGGTGTGGGCAGACATTTCTCCCGTACGGACCATGTGCTTCTACGCGGTGTCGAACGGTATATCGTCGACTGTCTAAAAGATTGAGTGGTTATTCGCCCAATTTATTGGGCAGCAATTTAAATTAATGCATGACAACGCCAGACCCACGTTGCAAACATTGTCAATAACTATTTGGATTAGGTGGGGATTGATCGAATTGTTTGGCCCGCTCGCAGGCCTGATCTTAATCCTATTGAGCACGTGTGGGATATGGTAGGGCGTCTTTTCTTTTAAGGCAAAAGGAAGTCATTCCAAAAACCTTAGATCATCTTCAATCAGCTCTGCAGGAAGAATGGGAAATTATACCTCAGGAGTACATTGCAAACCTGGTGCACAGTATGTGAAAAAGAATGTTAGATATGATGAGTGAGTACCAACCGCTTAGTGATTGTTGATTTTTATTTAAATAAAGATGAAGATATATCAATATCCGCTTTTCGGTAATTTTGGTATTTTATTTGCTTTGATCCTGTCGTTATTTTTATTAAACAAAAATTTTATATCTATATCCACATAATCAACAAAATAAGTCCTGTGCCTGTAAATGTATTACTGTGTACCATAAAATGTATCATTAAAATATTTGTATTATTAAATGTATTATATTTAAATTTTACGGAAACTGATGTGAGTTAGAACCACTTTCGAAATAACTGAAAACAAGTAAGATGATTTTTTTAATTCCAATAAATTAGTCTGCATAATTTCCATTTTGATTAGGTCTAATGAGATTCCCGCCTGCCGATAAATCTGCCGATAGATTTACTAATACATAAAATTATGAAGTACACACCATTTTCTAATGTTAATGTGTTTAAAAATTAAATTAAATTGAAATATAAAAAATTTGTGTAGGTACATATTTTTTTTAAATAAATTTTTCTTACATTAAAATAACGAGTTTTTATTTTATATGCTAGACCGATAAAATACTCTGGTAATTCTGTTATTTTATCCGTATTGTTTGAAGAATACTTAAAATTTGTAAATGTTCGTTGTTTAGTGACTAAACGGATCTTCAGCTGACTTCAAAAATTCTATAGTAGGAGTATTAACAGTTTGCTATATGGTAGTATTCCAATTATTACTAAAAAATTGGTAAATGTTTTCATGATTTCCTTACGAACAAAGAAAATTCGGAATTTTTTTTTATTATTTTCATGTAGATGTCGGGTTTAACCCGAATTTAAAAACTGCGTTCGGGGGTAGAAACCTGGAAAAATCAGATTACATCCGAAAAACCAATTACACATTCAGCCAACCACTTTAAGGTATGGACATCTAGAATATGTGGTTTCAAAAGACGATCTCACATGACATGCAGTAACAGAAATTATAAATATTTTGCGCAAACGCTCTGGTAATCAAATAATTTCTCGAAGAGGGAACATTAATGACCGCTTAAACCTTGCGATGTTATTATACCACTAGATTTTTGTCCTATAGGTTTATTTCTAGACATAAGTCTTTACCAACGATCCACAAAAAATTGATAATCTAAAGAATATTTTTAATTGCATTCAAAAAATTGAGCCGGAATGTCAACGAAAATTTTGGTAAAATATAGCTTGCCGTACAAATTGATTTTTAAAACATTAAGAATTTAATTGTAGTAATTTGAATACGGAGGTCATTATCTAAGTGCTTGCAAGATGTAGAATTTGTTAATGATAGCAATACTTTATTCACAGGTTTTATTATTGAATGGAAAACAAACCGAAGGAATATTCCGTGTACCTGCTGATATAGATGAGGTTAGTTATTTAAAATCACGATTGGATCGGTGGGAAGTTCCTGAGCACAAAAGTACAATGGGTAATTAATAAAATAAAAATAATTATTTTGGTGAAACAATCGTTACAATCTATGACACCATTTTAGATGCACACACACCAGCTAGTCTTCTAAAATTGTGGTATAGAGAATTATACGATCCACTTATTCCTGATGAATTCTACAATGAATGTGTGCAGACCGAAGATTCCGAAAAAGCTGCAATAATTATAAATAATTTACCAAGACTAAATCGATTAGTAAGTTAACCAATTCATTATTATGATATTTACGATTTTATAAATTAAATAAATGTTCATATTCATTTTATTTTATTTACAGGTTCTAACATACTTAATACATTTTCTACAACAATTTTCTCAACCCGAAGTCGTTGCGGTAACTAAAATGGACTCTTCAAATTTAGCTATGGTCTTTGCCCCAAATTGTCTCCGATGTACATCTCAAGATCCTAAAGTTTTGTTGGAGAATGCTAGAAAAGAAATGACGTTTTTACGAACACTAATTCAAAATATGGATACTTCTAGTGTAGCTTATCTTGTTTAATCAAAAATAAATATTTAGAAACATATTTTCAAAATTCATTCAAATGTTAAAAATATATAGTAAATATTATATATATTATATTTATTTTAACTAATAAATTGTATTTCTGCTATTCAAAACGTAAAGAAAAATGTTAATAAATATATAAAAATTATTCAAAATTTCTGATAAAAAAGTTAAAAGCTGACCATGCTGGACATGTTCTTCAGCCTAACTGGAACAAAATAAACTAGTAACCTGCTAATAAACATAAAATAAACAGTTTGAATTAAACTACATATATCATAGGGTTTAATTAAATAAAATAATTATAACCAAATTCAAAAGACTCGTAAAAATAGATAAAATGTATTTTATTTTATTTGATTATTTGAATAGATATTGATGAATATTTACCTTTATTTATAAAATATGATGTGGCAATACTAGATAATTGCAAAAATATAATATTTGAAAAAAAATAATTGGATATATATACCCACAATATTATTACAGTAATAAATAATAATAAATAAATAAGGATTTTTATGATAATTGCTAAACAAGCTTTTTGGCACCATTCGTTACTTGAATGTTTTAAAACAATAATTTTTTATGTTTAGATACATATTTTTATTTACCTACTTAAAAAACAGAAGAAAAGTTACCAGATGATAAATTAATTTTTTTTACTTATAATCATATAAAATTAGGAGTAAAATAATTTTAAAAATTTGACTTATTTTATTTATGTATGGTAAAAAACGATTGTTTTAATTGAGGAAAAATGAATATCGTCTAAAAATCAATTAATTTTTAACATTATACGCATAACAAAATTACTTAAGACTATGGCCATATAATTTCTAAATGAAAAAACATGATTATTAATAAAAAAAATACAAAAAAAAAACAGAATACAAAATGGAAATGGTTTTAATTTATTTTTCATTAATGAGTTGAACCATCAACAAAATGATTTTTTTAAAAAATCTAATAATTTTAAATTAGTCTACGATTTATTTTTTATTTAATATGATGCGAATATTGTTCGAAAGATGTTTTATCATTTGCGTATCATATGCTAGAAAATAACCATTCAGCCGTAAGGAACCAAAACGGGTTTTGTTTAAACGGACCCAATAAAATTCGCATGCCGCAATTGTGGAAGAGGAGCGTCCGGTACCATCCTCCAATTATTGGAGCTCCGAAGCTCAACGCTGTGCTTTTAGATTACGCAACCACAGACTTACAACTCTTGTTTACAATACTGCAAATGCATTGTACATCTACGCGTGTTGTTCCATTGAGCTTTAAACATTTCTATTAGCAAATATGTCTCTAGAAAAATAGATATTATTCCTCCGAATAAAATGCCTATTGTAAGTGAAGGTACTCCTACTAGACGTACTATTCATTTACAGCGCCTGCTTATGTACTATTAAGAGACTAAGTATAACGAATACTAAGTATAAAAATCTTTAATTGAACTGTGTAGTTAATAGGTTTTGGGCAAATAAAGTAAAATGACAACATTAGGGACACGGATACCAAAGAGATATTAAATAAAGATGACGCAAATTTTATTTAATTGGGTGAGACACTATCAACAAACCAAAAAGCTTGCCTTCGATTGCCAAAATGAGAAAAGAATTGAATTTGAAGGAGATTCTTTGGAAATAAAATAAATATATTTTCGCTGGATGATCCGATGTCGTTAATGAAAGTAATTATTCAGATAGGGAAAATATTTTGGCATTTTTTGTGGTACCATAGCATAAAAACTAACCGGCCTATCTCCAATATTTTTATTTAAAAAAATTATTTGAAGTTTAATTAAATTATTGACGGTGGCGTTTTTCAATTTTCCCTCAGGTTTTTCCGCTACATCACTTCAAAGTATGTATATGATATTCGGAAAAAACGTAAAAGTTTTGGTACCATTGCGCTCTATCAGGCGATGAAAATTACATTATGATATACCAAAACACGCAGAAAAAAAATGAAGTTATTGACGGTGGCGTTTTGCAAAATTATAGGTAGTTACTTAAAAATTTGCAAAAAACAAAGTCCTTTGGTAATTATTTATCGATTTATCAAAGACACATTTGTAATTTTTCATAATATTGGTTCACCTTGAATGCCAAAGATGGCAATTTGGCATTTACAGTTCTAATGGAACAAAAGTGTTCGGATATTTAAAAATAATATACTTATTTTTTCATTATTTACTCAGTTATTTAATTTATAATCATTAAATGGTGAGTTCTAATGAAAGTAAAATTACAATAAATGTCAAAATGTACTCCGTTTATATATAAAAAGATTTATTTGCAGTTTGTTTTCGAGGTGTACGAAGAATACTAGAATGCATTGTACTTATATAATATACCAGACTCTACGTAAATATAAGTTCTGCTCTAACTCTAATTGACAGATACCTATACTCGTATATATAAAAATAACTACCGACAATTGTGTTGGTTACACTAAAAATCCAATAAATTTGATTTTTTTTCATTTTTTGTTTGTCACCAACACATTTGTACTTAGTTATTTCAAACAAATTTACTATAGAAAAAAAATTACCAATTATCGTTAGTTAGTGTTATTGTTTATTTCATATGTGTGGAGTTATCAGGACTTCCCTCTAAACAAAAAATCGAATATATTCGAAAAATATTATATTCGAAAAATACGATGCGTATACGAACTATTACCGAATCATTTTTTGCTTTCTCTAATTTCAAAGGGATACAACAAAGATTCGATAAACTAAATGGTTTAATGTTCGTGACTCCAGCGAAGACTTCATATTGTGTATTTATGTATTAACTTTATAGTTCATTTAGGTAAGTATTTTATATTTTATTATTGTTAATTTAATTTCTTTTTCTAATGTTGAAGATAAAAAGCGATCAAATTATAAAATAAATAGAAAATTTAATAAAATATGTGTCGAAAATCAACCGGATTGGTCCAAGCCGAATGCGCGTGAAGTATTTCGTAACTTTATCCTAAGTTAAAAAAAATTTAGGAAAGGTTTAGGAAATATTTCACACCCCTGTATACCGGAATGAAATAATTCCTAAATAAATCCTAAGTAAAAGTTGTGTTTGTGTATTAGTAAAAATACACCAAAAAACAAATTTTAGGCGAAGCTAGTTAAATATGCAATTTTGAATAATTGGTTTTACTGATAAATATAAAATTTAAAAAATTAGGTGTTTTCACTTTGTACTAGACTAAATCCAACTAGAAAACATAATTTTTCTGGAAAAATTAGGGGAACACTGGGTTTAATATTCAAAAGTTGTAGAGGTCGAAATTAAAGTGCAAACCCTCTGTCCTAAGATATTTCTAAGAGGTTACAACTCTTGGGATATGTGTTTTCACTTTGTACTAGACCCAATCCAAATAGGAAACATGAATTTTCCGGAAAAATTAGGGGAACACTGGGCTTAATATTCAAAAGTTGTAGAAGTACAAATCGAAGTAATAACCCTGTGCCCTAAGATCATCTAAGAGGTAAGAACTCTTAGGATAGATGTTTTCACTTTGTACTAGACCAAATCCAACTAGAAAACATTAGTTTTCCGGAAAAATTAGGAGAACATTGGGTTCAATATTCAAATGTTGTAGAGGTAACTATCGAAGTAAAAACCTTCTGTCCTAAGATACTTCTAAGAGGTTACAACTCTTGTGATAGGTGTTTTCACTTTGTACTAGACCCAATCCAAATAGAAAACATGAGTTTTCCGGAAAAATTAGGGGAATACTGGGTTTAATATTCAAAAGTTGTAGAGGCAAAAATTGAAGTAAAAACCCTCTGTCCTATGTTACTTCTAAGAGGTTACAACTCTTGGGATAAGTGTTTTCACTTTGTTCTAGACCAAATCCAACTAGAAGACATGAGTTTTCCGGAAAAATTAGGGGAACACTGGGTTTAATATTCAAAAGTTGTAGAGGTCGAAATAAAAGTGCAAACCCTCTGTCCTAAGATATTTCTAAGAGGTTACAACTCTTGGGATAGGTGTTTTCACTTTGTACTAGACCCAATCCAAATAGAAAACATGAGTTTTCCGGAAAAATTAGGGGAACACTGGGTTTAATATTCAAAAGTTGTAGAGGCAAAAATTGAAGTAAAAGCTCTCTATCCTAAGACACTTCTAAGAGGTTACAACTCTTGGGATAGGTGTTTCCACTTTGTACTAGACCCAATGCAACTAGAAAACACATGATATTCGAGGATGAATTAGGGAAAATGGAAAATTGCTCCTGTTTTCATGTTGATGTACCTAGGTTCATCAATCAATAAAAATTTAACATGATTTGTATTTTATCGAATACAAGGGACAATTAATTTTATTTTAATTAATAATGGTAATTTTATTAATTTTGATCATTAATCCTACATAAATGATAATTTTTTATTTGACTAGTTTTCCTCCAGTTTCTATGCGTAGACTTGTTGCACTAACAAACAAGAGAGGAACATAAACTTTACTCATCAGAAACATAAGATATAGGTTAATATGTACACATTTGTTTGATATCAAAATTCATTATGATACCAAGTTTTTGAGGTTATCGATCAAGTTTACCAGCGAAAGAAACTAACAAAATTTATAATAATTTTGTGTATCTACTTTAGAGACGAGAATAATATAGCTAAAAAACTTGCTTACTCTTTCATACCCCAGTAAGTACATGTAATCGCAGTTCTAACTTTTTTGTTGTGTTTTATGAAGAATGAAAGAATACGCATTTTCAACGAGCATATCAATAGTTGTTGCTGTAAATAAACGATCTATTACAAGGAAGAGTTATCTCTTTCCAACTTTAGATATTTCTTATTGATTAAACAACCAAAATGAAACAAAATGCTATTTCCAATTTGTTCACGAATGAATACAGAAACAATACAATTTGCTTACGATCATTTTTGACGTGCCAATTGTTTAAATAAGTTCCCATCGAGCTACTAGGATATGCTAAATGATTCAGAGTTGTTGCAGTGGTTTTAAAATAGTGCCATTAAATAGAATAATTTATAGTGAATAATAAACATTTTTTGATTTAAATTAATAATTTTTTTAAACAAAATGACTTCGAGACAAAGACATATTTCGTGTGTTGTACCGTCCTGTAAAATAAAATCTGAAAATTTAAATTTAAATTTTTTTAAGTTTCCCAGTGACGAAGTGAGAAAATTAGTTTGGATTAAATCAATAGGTTTAGAAAATTACAATTTAAAAAATAAACAAAATTTTGTGTGTGAAAAACATTTTCGTAAAGAACATATTGGCAGATAGTACTTGTTAAGAAATTCGGTTCCCGAAATTAATTTGACTGTCGAACCACGGTGAACATTTTGATCAATCAAGGGCAGAATCTTGTAATATAACAAATTCTGTTAAAATTGCCAACCAATCCTTTAGTCCTCGAAAATTCAAAACCACTCAGACGACTCCACTAGACCAGGACACAGAATTTTTACGGCTAATCAACGAAATAAATTGTTCACATTGTGAAAATAATGAACAAAGGATTCATTCTGAAAATAGTTGTAAAAATTGTGTTATTCGTGGAAAAAATATTTTAGTTAATCAAAAAAAGATTAAAATTTTGCAAGCAAAGTATAAAAAGTTAAAACGGAATTTTGAAATTTTAAAATCCAAATACAATAACATTAAAAAAGTAAGTGTTGATGAACAAATTGAACAAATAACAACTGTGAACGAAATATCAAAAAATGTGTGTAAGCTATTATTAAAACAGGACTATTATTATAATCATAATGACAAGAAGTTCGCGCAGTGTCTTTATTATAAATCGTCAGCCACATATAAATATCTAAAAAATATTTTAGGACTAAAATTACCTTCAGTATCATCTATCTACAAGTGGTCGCTCATTAAATATATTTCTCCTGGCACAAACAACATATTATTTAATCAACTGAAACATTTATTTGACAATATGCAAGATTCATCTAGAATATGTGTACTAAGCTTTGATGAGATGGTTATCAAAAAAGACTTAACTGTTAATTTATTAACAGATAGAGTGGAAGGATTTTGCGACACAGGTCGCGTACGATCTAGTCAACTAGCATCATCAGCATTATTTTTCATGTTGCGTGGTTTAATCGGTAATTGGAAACATGTTTTAAATTACGTGCTCATCAGTAATTCGATGAAACCTGAAGAACTTTCAGCCCTTATATTAGA
>OY829913.1:186621253-186624368 GCA_963691935.1 Nephrotoma guestfalica
CAGTTCAAAAATGAATCTGCATGTAAAGGGTGTTTTTTTAAGAGGTTGCCGATTTTTTTTTTGAATAAAACACATATAAAATTATGAAATGACCAAAATTTTTTTTTATTTGGTAGATAATTTTTTGGCATTTAACATTTAAACACAATTTCTGGCATATGGCTACCACGACTATTTTTCACAAATGTCATTCTGGAGGTCCAATTTTCCAGCACTTTTTCAAGCATTTGAGGGCGTATGTCAGCAATGACACGTTGAATATTGGTTTCCAAAGCGTCAATCGATTGAGGTTTATCCACATAAACCAATGACTTCACGTATCCCCACAAAAAGTAATCGAGTGGCGTCAAATCGCACGAACGCGGAGGCCAATTCACCGGACCATTTCTCGAAATAATGTTGTCGTTGAAAGTTTCTTTCAATAAGTCGATTGTTTCACGTGCTGTATGGCAAGTGGCACCATCTTGTTGAAACCACATTTCATCCATATCCATATCTTCAAGATTTGACAACAAAAACTCATTTAACATGGTTCTGTATCGATTTCCATTCACGGTAACGCGTCGTCCTTCCTCATTTTTAAAGAAATATGGACCGATGATCCCACCAGCCCATAGACCGCACCAAACAGTACATTTATCAGGATGCATTGGTAATTCTTGAACGGCGTGTGGATTATCTTTGCTCCAAATGCGACAATTTTGTTTGTTGACGTATCCATTTAACCAAAAATGCGCCTCACCACTGAAGAGAATTTTACGGTTAAAAAAATGGATCTTCGTTCAATTGATTTAACGACCAATCACTGAATTCACGGCGCAAACGATGGTCGTGTGGCTTTAATTCTTGCACCAATTGAATTTTGTATGGCACCAAACCCAAATCTTTACGTAAAATTTTCCATAAAGTCGATGGACAAAGTCCAATTTGCTGAGCACGACGACGAATCGATAAATTGTCGTTTTCTTCGACACTGGCCTCAACGACAGCAATATTTTCTTCTGTACGAACTCTTCTCATTCTTGTCGGTGGCTTGGCATCCAAAAGAGTGAATGTAGACCGAAATTTGGTAATTACGTTCTTTATGGTGGTCTCTGACGGACGATTATGTGCACCATAAAATTCACGAAGTGCTCTATAAACATTTTTAATTGAACACTGATTTTGAAAATAAATTTCCACGATTTGAAAACGTTGTTCTGGAGTTAACCTATTCATAATGATTTGCCAAACAATACTGAGTAGAAATGCCACTTTGAGCTGTCAAAACAACTGTCATAAAATAAAACGACATCTATCGGAAAAACAAACCTCCTAAAAAAACACCCTTTATAATGTATATCGTTGTATGTATAGACCATAATTCTATACACCACAGCGGACATTGAAGTATTAAGTTTATGGCAAATTTGGTTAAAATCAATAACGAGCTTAAATTTTTAACGTCTTGAAATATGTGCAAAAGCTAGTTAAAATAAATTAATTACTACCATGATTCAGATAATATGAAATAAAGAAAAATGTTAATAAACAATTGTATGCTTGATCATTTTTCGAGAAACAAACATGAATACATAAAACATTCCCCAACGCAATCTTTCCGCAATCAACCTGATTTCATTCATTTTATCCAAATAAAGTAATTATGAGTTTTGTTATTTTAATATTCTTGAAT
This sequence comes from Nephrotoma guestfalica, assembly GCA_963691935.1. Lineage (NCBI taxonomy): Eukaryota > Metazoa > Arthropoda > Insecta > Diptera > Tipulidae > Nephrotoma > Nephrotoma guestfalica. The sequence goes on from OY829913.1 coordinate 186,622,929, forward strand.
TCAAATCACAATCATCCGTTTAGTACACGTATTAATTACATAAATTCATTTATGTAATTAATTTGGGAAAATTAGAGTTGATAGGTATATACATAATGTAAACTAAACACAAATATCGATATGTATAATACATGTTTATCACCTGCGACCATTAGAAAATAAATTATAAACCTTTCCTTTTCATTGATAAATTTGTCATTATTTTCGTTCATAAACCTCCAAATATCTTTTTTCCAAATGCTTACGTACATTTCATTTAGCACACCAAAATATAATATGTATATTCAATATACTCGGACATAACTACATACACCTAAATAGATCCTTTTCCTTTTCTACTCATCTTCACATATTTAATTTAGATGAACCTAAACGAGAACGAATACTCGATCATATATACAAACAGATGTATATATATATATATATATATATATATATATATATATATATATATATATATATATATATATATATATATATATATATATATATATATATATATATATATATATATATATATATATATATATATATATATATATATATATATATATATATATATATATATATATATATATATATATATATATATATATATATATATATATATATATATATATATATATATATATATATATATATATATATATATATATATATATATATATATATATATATATATATATATATATATATATATATATATATATATATATATATATATATATATATATATATATATATATATATATATATATAAAGGGTGATTTTTTTGTGGTTAGGATTTTCATGCATTAGTATTTGACAGATCACGCGGGATTTCAGACAAGGTGTCAAAGAGAAAGATGCTCAGTATGCTTTGACATTTCATAATGAATAGACTTACTAACGAGCAACGCTTGCAAATAATTGAATTATATTACAAAAATCAGTGTTCGGTTCGAAAAGTGTTTCGCGATTTACGTACGATTTATGGTCTACATAATCGACCAAGTGAGCAAACAATTAATGCGATTGTGACCAAGTTTCGCACTCAGTTTACTTTATTGGACATTAAACCAACCACACGAATGCGTACAGTGCGTACAGAAGAGAATATTGCGTCTGTTTCTGAGAGTGTTGCTGAAGACCGTGAAATGTCGATTCGTCGCCGTTCGCAGCAATTGGGTTTGTGTTATTCGACGACATGGAAGATTTTACGCAAAGATCTTGGTGTAAAACCGTATAAAATACAGCTCCTGCAAGAACTGAAGCCGAACGATCTGCCACAACGTCGAATTTTCAGTGAATGGGCCCTAGAAAAGTTGGCAGAAAATCCGCTTTTTTATCGACAAATTTTGTTCAGCGATGAGGCTCATTTCTGGTTGAATGGCTACGTAAATAAGCAAAATTGCCGCATTTGGAGTGAAGAGCAACCAGAAGCCGTTCAAGAACTGCCCA
>OY829913.1:186624568-186629568 GCA_963691935.1 Nephrotoma guestfalica
CGCTCTATCAGGCGATGAAAATTACATTATGATATACCAAAACACGCAGAAAAAAAATGAAGTTATTGACGGTGGCGTTTTGCAAAATTATAGGTAGTTACTTAAAAATTTGCAAAAAACAAAGTCCTTTGGTAATTATTTATCGATTTATCAAAGACACATTTGTAATTTTTCATAATATTGGTTCACCTTGAATGCCAAAGATGGCAATTTGGCATTTACAGTTCTAATGGAACAAAAGTGTTCGGATATTTAAAAATAATATACTTATTTTTTCATTATTTACTCAGTTATTTAATTTATAATCATTAAATGGTGAGTTCTAATGAAAGTAAAATTACAATAAATGTCAAAATGTACTCCGTTTATATGTATATAAAAAGATTTATTTGCAGTTTGTTTTCGAGGTGTACGAAGAATACTAGAATGCATTGTACTTATATAATATACCAGACTCTACGTAAATATAAGTTCTGCTCTAACTCTAATTGACAGATACCTATACTCGTATATATAAAAATAACTACCGACAATTGTGTTGGTTACACTAAAAATCCAATAAATTTGATTTTTTTTCATTTTTTGTTTGTTTCTGCACCAACACATTTGTACTTAGTTATTTCAAACAAATTTACTATAGAAAAAAAATTACCAATTATCGTTAGTAGTGTTATTGTTTATTTCATATGTGTGGAGTTATCAGGACTTCCCTCTAAACAAAAAATCGAATATATTCGAAAAATATTATATTCGAAAAATACGATGCGTATACGAACTATTACCGAATCATTTTTTGCTTTCTCTAATTTCAAAGGGATACAACAAAGATTCGATAAACTAAATGGTTTAATGTTCGTGACTCCAGCGAAGACTTCATATTGTGTATTTATGTATTAACTTTATAGTTCATTTAGATAAGTATTTTATATTTTATTATTGTTAATTTAATTTCTTTTTCTATTGTTGAAGATAAAAAGCGACCAAATTATAAAATAAATAGAAAATTTAATAAAATATGTGTCGAAAATCAACCGGATTGGTCCAAGCCGAATGCGCGTGAAGTATTTCGTAACTTTATCCTAAGTTAAAAAAAATTTAGGAAAGGTTTAGGAAATATTTCACACCCCTGTATACCGGAATGAAATAATTCCTAAATAAATCCTAAGTAAAAGTTGTGTTTGTGTATTAGTAAAAATACACCAAAAAACAAACATTTAGGCGAAGCTAGTTAAATATGCAATTTTGAATAATTGGTTTTACTGATAAATATAAAATTTTAAAAATTAGGTGTTTTCACTTTGTACTAGACTAAATCCAACTAGAAAACATAATTTTTCTGGAAAAATTAGGGGAACACTGGGTTTAATATTCAAAAGTTGTAGAGGTCGAAATTAAAGTGCAAACCCTCTGTCCTAAGATATTTCTAAGAGGTTACAACTCTTGGGATATGTGTTTTCACTTTGTACTAGACCCAATCCAAATAGGAAACATGAATTAGTAAAGTACAATTAGTATGAACAAGTACAAATCGAAGTAATAACCCTGTGCCCTAAGATCATCTAAGAGGTAAGAACTCTTAGGATAGATGTTTTCACTTTGTACTAGACCAAATCCAACTAGAAAACATTAGTTTTCCGGAAAAATTAGGAGAACATTGGGTTCAATATTCAAATGTTGTAGAGGTAACTATCGAAGTAAAAACCTTCTGTCCTAAGATACTTCTAAGAGGTTACAACTCTTGTGATAGGTGTTTTCACTTTGTACTAGACCCAATCCAAATAGAAAACATGAGTTTTCCGGAAAAATTAGGGGAATACTGGGTTTAATATTCAAAAGTTGTAGAGGCAAAAATTGAAGTAAAAACCCTCTGTCCTATGTTACTTCTAAGAGGTTACAACTCTTGGGATAAGTGTTTTCACTTTATTCTAGACCAAATCCAACTAGAAGACATGAGTTTTCCGGAAAAATTAGGGGAACACTGGGTTTAATATTCAAAAGTTGTAGAGGTCGAAATAAAAGTGCAAACCCTCTGTCCTAAGATATTTCTAAGAGGTTACAACTCTTGGGATAGGTGTTTTCACTTTGTACTAGACCCAATCCAAATAGGAAACATGAGTTTTCCGGAAAAATTAGGGGAACACTGGGTTTAATATTCAAAAGTTGTAGAGGCAAAAATTGAAGTAAAAGCCCTCTATCCTAAGACACTTCTAAGAGGTTACAACTCTTGGGATAGGTGTTTCCACTTTGTACTAGACCCAATGCAACTAGAAAACACATGATATTCGAGGATGAATTAGGGAAAATGGAAAATTGCTCCTGTTTTCATGTTGATGTACCTAGGTTCATCAATCAATAAAAATTTAACATGATTTGTATTTTATCGAATACAAGGGACAATTAATTTTATTTTAATTAATAATGGTAATTTTATTAATTTTGATCATTAATCCTACATAAATGATAATTTTTTATTTGACTAGTTTTCCTCCAGTTTCTATGCGTAGACTTGTTGCACTAACAAACAAGAGAGGAACATAAACTTTACTCATCAGAAACATATAAGATATAGGTTAATATGTACACATTTGTTTGATATCAAAATTCATTATGATACCAAGTTTTTGTGGTTATCGATCAAGTTTACCAGCGAAAGAAACTAACAAAATTTATAATAATTTTGTGTATCTACTTTAGAGACGAGAATAATATAGCTAAAAAACTTGCTTACTCTTTCATACCCCAGTAAGTACATGTAATCGCAGTTCTAACTTTTTTGTTGTGTTTTATGAAGAATGAAAGAATACGCATTTTCAACGAGCATATCAATAGTTGTTGCTGTAAATAAACGATCTATTACAAGGAAGAGTTATCTCTTTCCAACTTTAGATATTTCTTATTGATTAAACAACCAAAATGAAACAAAATGCTATTTCCAATTTGTTCACGAATGAATACAGAAACAATACAATTTGCTTACGATCATTTTTGACGTGCCAATTGTTTAAATAAGTTCCCATCGAGCTACTAGGATATGCTAAATGATTCAGAGTTGTTGCAGTGGTTTTAAAATAGTGCCATTAAATAGAATAATTTATAGTGAATAATAAACATTTTTTGATTTAAATTAATAATTTTTTTAAACAAAATGACTTCGAGACAAAGACATATTTCGTGTGTTGTACCGTCCTGTAAAATAAAATCTGAAAATTTAAATTTAAATTTTTTTAAGGTTCCCAGTGACGAAGTGAGAAAATTAGTTTGGATTAAATCAATAGGTTTAGAAAATTACAATTTAAAAAATAAACAAAATTTTGTGTGTGAAAAACATTTTCGTAAAGAACATATTGGCAGATAGTACTTGTTAAGAAATTCGGTTCCCGAAATTAATTTGACTGTCGAACCACGGTGAACATTTTGATCAATCAAGGGCAGAATCTTGTAATATAACAAATTCTGTTAAAATTGCCAACCAATCCTTTAGTCCTCGAAAATTCAAAACCACTCAGACGACTCCACTAGACCAGGACACAGAATTTTTACGGCTAATCAACGAAATAAATTGTTCACATTGTGAAAATAATGAACAAAGGATCCATTCTGAAAATAGTTGTAAAAATTGTGTTATTCGTGGAAAAAATATTTTAGTTAATCAAAAAAAGATTAAAATTTTGCAAGCAAAGTATAAAAAGTTAAAACGGAATTTTGAAATTTTAAAATCCAAATACAATAACATTAAAAAAGTAAGTGTTGATGAACAAATTGAACAAATAACAACTGTGAACGAAATATCAAAAAATGTGTGTAAGCTATTATTAAAACAGGACTATTATTATAATCATAATGACATGAAGTTCGCGCAGTGTCTTTATTATAAATCGTCAGCCACATATAAATATCTAAAAAATATTTTAGGACTAAAATTACCTTCAGTATCATCTATCTACAAGTGGTCGCTCATTAAATATATTTCTCCTGGCACAAACAACATATTATTTAATCAACTGAAACATTTATTTGACAATATGCAAGATTCATCTAGAATATGTGTACTAAGCTTTGATGAGATGGTTATCAAAAAAGACTTAACTGTTAATTTATTAACAGATAGAGTGGAAGGATTTTGTGACACAGGTCGCGTACGATCTAGTCAACTAGCATCATCAGCATTATTTTTCATGTTGCATGGTTTAATCGGTAATTGGAAACATGTTTTAAATTACGTGCTCATCAGTAATTCGATGAAACCTGAAGAACTTTCAGCCCTTATATTAGAAAATATTAAGTTATGTCAAACAGTATTTAACTTAAACGTGGTTATGATAACATGCGATCAGGCGGCAGCAAACGTAGCAACGTACAAATATTTTGGTGTAAGTCCCGAACAACCATATATTGTGGTTAATGAACAAAAATTTTTTGTTCAATATGACCTACCACATCTAATAAAATCTGCGCGTAATGCTATACTAAAGCATCAAATCCGTCACTCTGAATATGGAACATTGGACTTTAACGTTATTCAACAAATTTATAATCATGATAACAGAAATAATGTCAAACTACTGCCAAAATTAACTAAAAACCACATTGTACCTAATACATTCCAGAAGATGAAAGTTAAGCTAGCAGTTCAACTATTAAGTTATACCGTTGCATGTGCAATACGTACTGCGCTAAAAACCCAACCCAGTATATTTGGACAATATTTAAACAATGCAATACCAACGGCGAATATAGTGGAAGAATTTAATAATATTTTTGATTGCCTAAATAGCAGAAATTTTTCTTCAAAGTACCTTTACCAGCAACCGCTTCAGTGCAACAACCAGGTGTATCGATATTTACAAAATAGTCTTCAATTTCTAAAAAGCTTAACAATAATTTCAGTTAATGAAAATTATTTTAAGTTTATTAAAGGACTCGAGTTAACAATAAATGCTCAACTAGGGCTAATTGATTACCTTACCGCTTGTATTGGAACTAAGTATATTTTAACGGGT